>JAJLWI010000030.1:0-137421 GCA_030674215.1 Kodamaea nitidulidarum
ATGGTGGGTTGTCTGATGACTATATTGTGTGATGAATTATTGTGTTACAATGGACAGATAAGAGGTCATTTCATGTTTGATGAATTTCGTAGAATTATGAAGAGAATTTATGTGGTACGCGGCTGATTTCATACAGCGGATGTTACGTTGTTATTCGATCGAGGATAAGCATGGTATGGCTGTTTTGAACTTCACGAGTGAAAAAACATTAATTCAGGGTTATTTACCATAAAGTTATCAGGGTTATTTACCATAAAGTTATCAGGGTTATTTAATAAAGTTTAACACAAGGATAGGTTAAGAATGTTCATGGGATATAAATGGTTCATGGGTTATAATATGGTTCATAGGTGACCATAAGGTTTAGCACTTTTACTATTCTAGTGTGTGTAATTGATATGGGTGAAAAGGAAAGAATAGCACAGTAACACAAGATGAATGAACGTAGTTCAGATACAACGCTCCCTTCTAAGTTTATGAAACGCTCTATATTACGCGAGCGAGTTTATGTTCTTTCGGTCGTTCTTTAAACTATTTTGTTCGCACTTCACTCGCTTTGCTTTCAGTTTGTCTCACAAGGTTAGATTGTACTGTTTGCTACTGTCAGGGTTTCCACCCTTTAATAGCTTGTATGATACTTGTTTATTCAAAGAAGGCTAACTAAGACATATTTATACCTGAACGTTTCAGGCCTAAACTTTTGGCCCCGGTTGGGCCGAGTCCTGAAACGTCTCTAGACACGGATCCGTAGCGTCCGTGCTTCTAGGCCACATACTGCCTCAGTCTGGAGCAACTACGAACTTAGTTCTCTTGTCAACCTCATCGTATATCAGGACTGCATACAGTCATATCAGTATAGTCGTCTTATATGCAGGCCCGGTACTTCCAGCACCTTACAGCTACTGCCTTTTATGTTCTAAGCAATCTGGATAAGCCAAGAAGCCAGATTGTATTCTTTCAAATCTATCTATCTATTGAACGTGTTAATCGTTAGAAGAATTCTGAAATCTATCAAATCTGCCAAAGGCAGTTTGTACCAAAGGCTGTTTGAGTTCTACTTTATCAAATTATCCTTCAACTAAATCTACAAAAATCTACAGAATCTGAAAAATTAATAGAACAAATTTACTACTAAATTCACAAAATCTACAGAGCAGTAGCCCTGCACTCTTACAATTCAATTAAACTTATCGCCTCTATTAATCTATCACTCTATTAGTATATCACTCTATTAATATATCACTCTATTACTATATCACTCATTAATATATCACTATTAATATATCGCCTCTAAAAATCTACCAATCTACCAAATTCACCTTTATCAATTTTACCTTCACTCTATCAAGTACCAATCCCTAATATTCTCACCTTTCTATTCTCTAATATTCTTACCTTTCTATTCTCTAATATTCGCATCTTTCTATTCTCGAATATTCTCATCTTTCTATTCTCTAATATTCTCATCTTTCTACACCACTCTTCTCCTTTTCCTCCTTTTCCCTTTTCCCTTTTCCCCTCCTTTTCTTTTCTTCCTTTTCGTCCTTTTCCTCCATGAACACTTTCTCGCGAGTACGCACATTCGATGCGTTCCCCAAAGTAGACTCGTCACACACTGTACGGTCTTCGCGTGGAGCGCTCTCAACCATCATAACCATCCTATGCGGACTCCTCATTTTCTACGCCGAAATCGGTGGGTTCCTTGGGGGCTACGTGGAACACCAGTACGAGGTCGACAAGGAAATCCGCAGCGAGTTGACCATCAATATCGATCTCCTCGTGGCCATGCCGTGTGAATTCATCCACACAAACGTCATGGACGTCACCAGAGACCGCTATCTCGCCGGCGAGACCCTCAATTTCCAGGGCTACCAATTCTACATCCCCGAAGGATTCAATGTCAACAACGTCAATGACCATCACCATCTCTCGGATCTCGACAGCGCAATGTCCGAGTCCATGCGCGCAGACTTTCGCATGCAGGGGATGCGTGTTAACGAGGGCGCCCCAGCGTGTCATATTTTCGGGCTGATCCCAGTCAACCACGTTAAGGGTGAATTCCACATCACAGGCAAGGGCTTTGGGTACCGAGACTCGTCTTTTGTGCCAATGGAGGCGCTTAACTTCTCGCATGTGATCCAGGAGTTTCTGTACGGTGACTTTTACCCCTTCATTAACAACCCATTAGACTTCACTGCCAAGGTCACCGAGGACCGTTTGCAGCAGTACAAGTACTATTCTTGGGTGGTGCCCACACACTACGAGCAGATGGGTCTTGGGATTGAGATGAGCCAGTACTCGCTTACTGAGAATCACCGTGCGTTGAAGGTGGACAATTATGGCCGTCCCGAGGGTATCCCAGGCATCTACTTCAAGTACGATTTTGAGCCCATCAAGTTGATAATACGCGAGCGCCGCATGGGATTTTTGCAATTTGTGTCTCGTTTGGCCACTATCCTTGGGGGGTTGATGATTGTTGCGGGTTATTTGTATCGCTTGTACGAGCGAGTGTTGGTGTTGGTATTTGGGCGGAGTGTTGCGGATCGGGGGAGAGAAAAGAAGGAGGGGGGGTTGTTGAACTAAACGAGCGAACGAGCGAACGAACGAACGAACTGAACGAGCGAAGCGAGTGAAGTGAGTGAGTGAGTGAGTGAGTGAGTGAAGTGAGTGAAGTGAGTGAGTGAGTGAGTGAGTGAGTGAAGTGAGTGAAGTGAGTGAGTGAGTGAGTGAGTGAGTGAGTGAAGTGAGTGAAGTGAGTGAGTGAACTAACCCCATAGATGAGATAACTGAACGAACGAACTGAACGAGTGAAGTGAGTGAGTGAACTTTCATTATTGAAGATTTTTTACAAGAATAAACTGTGTGAGTGAGTGAACTTACATCATAGATTACTGAATGATCAAACTGAATGAGTGAACTTAAACCATAGAAGGTTTCTGAATGAACGACTGAACGTGTGAATGAACTTACAGCATAGATTTCTCAGATCTAATAGAGTGTGTGAACTTAAACCATAGAATTTTTCCGAATGAACGTCTTCTAGGGTGAATGAGTGAGTGAGTAACTTGAAAGGATCATGAAGCGAGTGTGAGAAAATGTGGAAGTGAGTGAATGAGCGAACTAAAAATAAGGTGATTGGTGAGAGTGAAAATAATAGAAGGTATAACAGTCTACAAGAGTAGAGTGCAATGGCAAAAAAAGTAAATACAAGTGAGTCTCGTTGTAGTGAAGTCTTATTAGTACCAAAACAAGTAGTGAACCTTGACTGATTCATACTTTTATTAGTATCTAGTAATACAAGTAGTGAGTCTGGTACTGAGTCATACTAATATTGAGTCTTGCACTGAACCAATATTGAGTCTTTTCTTACCAGTATTGAGTCAGATTGTGTACTGAATCTATTTCTACAAATACAATGAAGACCCTGAAGAACCTTTTCCGAAGTAGTCTTTTCCTAATTGTGGACAAGTCGTGATATATAAGTTCGAAGTGTAGAGGCTTAGAGAGTAAGCCCCATTCAAATTTGCTTATAGGCTGCAATTGAGATTGAGACATGTCCCACGTGATTTTATTGAACAACACATCCTAGCTAATTACATTTCAAATACATTTCCCACAATTCATTGATCGAAAAATTCTAGTTAATTCCACTATAGAGACGTTTCCTAACTTATGTTTTGCGAAATCTCCCAAACCGTCCAAGGACTACGGGTAGCTACTTTTCCTTGACACTCCGAGTTGAACTGCTTAGAACTCAAATCATTAAAATTACCTTGAAATTCCCAAATCGTATTAATTGTTTCTGTTTAGTAGTTGTTGATTGGTACGTTTTATATCTACACTTGCAAAGGTATATTTAGTTGTAACCTTTCGTTTTTGCCAAAATATACTCGAGGTCTGAAACTTTTGACTAGCGAATTCACATTATTGAGTTCTAGGGCAGTGAAAATTATATCTTGTTGCCGGCTCCTTATCTACTGATAAAGGTAATCATATGAGGTTCAGAGATCGCATGCCTCATTCATGTATTAGACATTCGCCTAATACTTCACTCAGTTTACCCAACCTCACCAAAATCGACAAACACACTACTATAAGTATATCATACTTCTATTTACCTTCAGATCTGCTAGTTTATCCTGGATTGGGCCTTGTTAATCTAATCACTCCTACCAGAATAGAATATATCAATCCATCTGACTCAATAAGTGATGAAAAGTCTACTTATTTATGGATATGATTTGGGTGGAGCTCATATAAGCTCTTCTGGCGAAGCGATATTAGTGCTTCCTGATTTGTTTGCACTTTTAATTACGATAAACTGCGAGAGAAAAACTGGCTGCAAAAAGTTGGATGGGATTTTGGCTGCGAAAAATGAAATTTTAGCAGCTCGCTTAGGCTCTTTTTTCACAGACGTTTTAGGACTGACCAAGGCATACATATTCATCAGAGTCGGGCTCAAGAGAGTATTATTCTTGATATGGTTGACTTTTTGTTTAGAAATAATAGCTGTTAGAACTGATCAAAATGATCAACACAGAAAATGGCCGTGTTTGTATTGTTTAGCGACCTAAAAAGCCAATTTCCTTTACTTTCGGTTCGGGATATCTGTGTATTGTTCATCTTGAAACGCTTAAGTCAGCGTACAAGAATTCCATTTGGATGTTTCAAGCAACTTTATGAATTTTTAATGGTGTTGTGGATATAAGGATTTATTGTTATTTGAAGAAATTGAAGACGTTGAGTTTTTACTTCAAATTTTGTACACCTTGACACTCGCATCCAACTGAACTAGAAATGATCCATCGTGTTGAAACAAAACCTCCCCTTTCTCCCAGTTACGTATTTTGTAACCCAGCATCACTAACCCCCAATTCTCACCCCACTCAGGAGTAGCAGGTCGTTGGTTTATGTTGTGAGAAACGTGATATTTATCATGTCTCACTGTATTCTCAACACATATACTTGTGTTGTAATCCGATCTCAAGCACCTGTCAATGTAATGAAATCGTAGTCAATTAAGTAATGAATACACCTTCCAGGAGTTTGCGAGACGTAATTAAAATTTGTTTGATTTATAGGTAAAGAAATATTAAATGTAGTTTGGGAAGAGAGTGTGGAGTGAAGTTCGGTTGTATGAGATAGCTTATAGAAGAGGTGAGCGAATGGATAAACACTATACATGAGATGTTTGAACGGGTGAACGAGCAAGTGATTGAGAGAATGTTTGAGCGAAAACATGGGGTAAAAAGATGAACGAGCGAACTGGTGAGTGGAAACATAGAGCAGTACGTAAACTAAACGTATTCTATCACTCTCATTACTACAAATTCCACCCTTTATTTCCGAGAAACTTATGAATACTTACAAAGGGGTATGACACCACTCAGTACCGCCTGACAAGAATGTATTCGGTAAATGTTACTGAGGTAGAATGGTTATTCGACTTTGTGTCACTCCAGTCAGTCAGTTCTTATATACAGTACATTCTACTATCAGTTCCTTACACTCAATCACTCACTCCCTTCGGTCACTCAGATACTCACGAGGCCACATTAGACAAACCAAACACCAGGCTTCACTCTATAATAACAAATCGAACACAACGACTATAAGAATGGCCTATATGGAAATACATATTTCTGGAATTTCAGGTCTCAGCAAGAATTGCTTTATGTTTAGCTTGCATGAAGGTTGCTTTGCCATTCAACCACATCTTAGTTTATTCATTCATTCAAATCACTTCATACATTCCTTAGTTCGTTCATTCATTCAAATCACTCCATAGATTCCATAGTTCGTTCGCTCAGAAAATCACCTCTATGATGTAAGTTCACTCACTTGCTCGTTCAGAATATCTCTACTAGAACTAAGTTCACTCACTCACTCACTTCACTCGCTCCGCTCGATCCGTTTGTTCGCTCGCTCGCTCGCTCATCTACATTCTTTCCTTTCCATTACCCATTAAACCCTACCCTTTCCAAAAGTACACTCGCTCCCCTTCTTCGTACACACATCGCAACTCTGTCTCTCCTCGTTATACACACACTTCACCTTGCGCTTGCGACACGACACACACAGAGACTTCCTCCCGTTCTCCTCCTCACGCTGTTCCAGCAACGCCTTAGAGGTGGCAGGGTGCACTGTGGAATCCTCAGCAGGCTTCAACTTCCGGATTCCGGCCTTCTTGTACGAAGGCTGTTTTTTGTTGCTGATGATGTCCTCCTTGGTGAAACCATTGGAAAAACAGCAGTTGAGGCGCTTGACGTTGCATGACTTGCACGCACGAAAACGGATGAGCTTGCCGTTCGACAAGACGAAAAAAAGCCCATCGCGGATGGGCACATTGTTCCCACTCACAAGCTGCGCATACTCATCGGCACTGAACCCGAAAGCAGCACGAAGCTCATCCTGGGTCTTCGGAGTGCTGGTGAGAATCAGCACCTCAGCATTGCACTTGACTTTGCGCGACCGGCACAGATCACATGACGGGCCGAGTCTCTGGCGGCGTTTGGAGCTGTCCCGAGTGCCGTCTGGCGGCGTTTGGATCTCGCTCTTTTTGATATCCGGACTCGAGACTGGAGTCATGGATGAGGCTGAGGATGGACCCGACTTGAACGAGCCCGTAGATGACTGGCTATCAGCCAGAGTTGGGGCTGAGGGCGTATACAGGAACCTCAGAGTTTCACCTATGTAATCACGCGATCTTTCATATGCAAGTTCATGGGGATCGCGTGGTCCACCCATTTGGGCGATGGCACTGAGGAGCCCCAACCCGGTTGTGGCACCGGCCTGGTTTGTCCACGACGACAAGTTGCTTTCGGTGAGTTTTTGAGGGAGAATCAGCAGAAGTGGCGGGAGCCTGACTTGTGCTTGATTATGCTGGGTATACCCGTTTGGGGTGTGATGCATGTGGCCAACAGTGGCATGAGAGGGCAGGCTATGTGTTTGGGGTGCCTGTGTACCCTTCATTATGGAGTACGACAAGAGATCGCTAGATAACGACATGGTAAATAGATGCTGACATTGAGGAATTCGCTTGCATTTTATAAGTTTTGGTTGGGTGCGTAAAAAATTCCTGGGGTATTGTCCGGAATAGAAGGGCTCCGGTTGCACAAACCAAACCAAAGCGCAAAAGCCAACAAGATGAAAGCTTTGGTTGGACTTTTGAACGGGATTCTGTAGAGACTTCCGTAGAGGTGTCGGTACGAACGTTTCCAAGGCTACGAAGGCTTGGTGCTACACTTATTGCAGTCGCCACTGTTTATGGTTACGCTCTGCTCGAAATCCTCGGGAGGCTCTGGAAAAGAAATGCAAACTTTTTATCTGGCGGACGAAGTCGGGTGTGGAGTCAAGAGTTTTGGGTCACTAGAGTCCGCGAAAAACAGGGGAAGTTGGGCCAACCACCCTGTCGCAAGCAAGATGTGGGTCTTGGTACTATATACAGCTTCGAGATACAGCAGCTTTCTGCTTTCTTAGCGTTTCCTCTTCTCTTCGCTTTCGGACCTTGGGCTGCTGCTCGGGTATATGCAGGACATCCTTTTCTCCGAAGCATGTATGCAGGCGCCCAGTTGACTCAAATGATTCACGGAGAGCTGAAGCGGAGTTTTATCACAGGAAGGTTTTCGAGGTTTGGTCGAGGAAGACTAATGAGTCTCGGTGTGCGTGTTGAGCTCAAAGGCCACGCTAAGAATCATGCAGGGCACCTACATTGCGGAGTTGGCCCACTAGGCCTCTGTCCTTTGCCGAAACAAAGTCCGAGTTGACTTTTTTTTTCTCCGATTCTTCCCTCATAACCCGCCTTTTCGGGATGGCCCGATTGGGTAGTGAGTCGCCAGGCGCTACCCTCGGTGTTCGGGGTGGTAGGCTCCGCGGGCCCGTGTTCGGAGTTCATTCAGCCTTTCATAGATTGTGTATTAGTGAAGGAGAGTGTGTGTATGTGGATCTTGAGAATATCTTGCTCATCAGCTCGAGAGTATCTTGCTCATCGACCCCACCTCGGCTTCAAACTCTGGTCACATACCCCGTCACTCCCCTCTTCCGTCTAAATATGGCTGTTGAGGCTCGATCGCAGTTCATGAGTCACGTGCTCGGACTTTTGCGATCGAGTCGCCTGTGATATTACTCGGTATACGGCTGAGCCCCGCATTACCGACAAGGACAGAAGACTGATTGGGGTAGTAGGCCGCGGTTATAAGAGGAGTGATATGATGAGCGAGGATGAGTTGGGGTAAGCAGGATGAGCCAGAGTAAGAAGGCATTAGGTAGAGGTAGGTGAAGATGCTAAGTGAAGGTGCTGGGTGAAGGTACTAAGGGAAGGTACTAGGTGAAGGTACTAAATGAAGCAATACAATATGTCACAAGATAAACGGTTCAAGATAATTTTAACTATCATTCCAATTTCACTATCGTTCCAATTTCATCTCGGACCATTCTGCACACAACTTCTATATTTTGAACCTGGACCATTCTGCACATAAATTTCGCAACTTAGTCATTACGCAGGGGCTTATATATCGCGCCACTCCAGTACGCGCCCCATTGGTATTACTCGTTTACAAAACTATACTAGGCTAGACTCATACAACACTTTATCATCTTTTTACTAGTATGGTATTTCACCCTAGTTTACTTACACATAGAATTATTGAAAAGAAACAATCATACTTAAACACTGTTTATTTAGGTACCTTGTTCTCTTAAGTAAAAAAACAATCATCAAACGTTAAAGTTAAACGATGTTTATTTATAACCTGGTTCTATTAAGTAAACAAGCAGTCGTTCATTGCCATACATTGTTCCATTCGGGAAAAAAAAGCCCGACGCGGGGGTCGAACCCGCAACCTTGTGATTTCTTAAGAGAAGTCTTAAAAGTCACACGCTCTAGCCATTGAGCTAGCCAGGCAGGAGAATGGGACAGAAAGCCCGACGCGGGGGTCGAACCCGCAACCTTGTGATAACTTAAGAAGTTCTTAAAAGTCACACGCTCTAGCCATTGAGCTAGCCAGGCCCGTCTTACGTGAGCAGGGGTTTGTCACGGGATTTATCAGACTTGCTATAACTAATGAAGTATGTTTTGTAAACATATCAAATTTAGAGAAATAATATGACACTATGAACTAATGCAATACATGAGATATCAAGACATAAGAACTGGCGGGATATTACATGAGAATATGAAGGCACATTACAAACTATTCATACATCACATGATTAGACTCATTACAAACTCTTCATACATTGCAACGAGGATATAATAAAGTATACAGTGTGTTATCACCCTGTGTCTTGCCACCATTATACGTGTTTCTCCTCCTTCTATGCATCATCTACCGCTTCGAAGCCATGTCAAACACATCAGCCAACAACTGTAAAGTGCTGACCGACCCCTTCGAAGTTTTGTTGCCTGTTGGACCAATAGGCTCACCCAGCCATGCACTCAAAATACCATTGCCCAACTCCTTGAGTGTGTCATACGACCCAGGAATCATGAGATTGCTCAACCGCGTTTGCTTGTGACATCCCTTTTGAGCCGGTGCCCCGTTGAGACGCTCCTTCAACCACTTGATTCCAGAAGGGGCACCGGCTAAAACCTGCGTGATGTGCTCACTGAGGAAGTCCACATTCATCTCAAACAGCTCTATACCCCACTCACACCAATTGTCGTAAATGCGAATGGCTTCATTGGCTGGTGCAATCTGGTCATTCAAGGCATGGAACAGGTATAATGGGATTTCAGGCATGTACAAGCCCTTGGTCGTCGCAAGTGTGTTGTTTTTGATAATCGCTGCAACATCCGGGTGGCTGAGTAAATCAACTCCAGACTTGAAGTACTTGTTCTCTCCACTGAAAAAGTTTGAGAAAGCGAAACTCAACACCGCAGGCGCAACACACAACGTTCCTGCAGAAAGGAACTGCTGTCTTCTCTCGTCTTGAGGGATTTCATCAACTGCAAGAGATTTCAACTCGGGGTATGTCTGAATGATTCCGTTGATCGCATTGGCATCGAGACCTGCGAAAATCCCGCCGTCCACGGCCAATGCTGTGGCCGTGATATTTGGCACCAGCCCCCCAAAAGATGCACCCACAAGGTTGCCTTTGAGATGCGGTGCATAAGTTGGCTGCATTGCCGAGGCCCATGTCGATGCAATGGCACCGCCTGAATATCCAAAGAGACCAATCTTCGCGTTGGAGTCAATGCCCGTCATGTTTCCCGACTGCAATGCTCCCGTTAACGCATCCAAAACCGCCTTTCCAGCTTGCAACCCGACTGAAAACGCACCCAGTGGACCCTCATAGTCTGTGGTCACAATATACGAGCCATTGTTGAGAAAGTCCTGCATAAGAATAACTTCAAGCAGCCCGACCAAGTTGGGGAAAATCGGTGATCCCACTTCAATTCCGTACGAAACAGCACAGTCTTTTGCCGACGAATCCTGTGCAACCTGGTACCCTACAATTCTCTTGGGGTCTGCATTGTATGGTTCAATGATTGTGGTAACAATCGCCAGCGCGTTACCAGTAACACCCTCGCTCTTTACGAGCAATTGCCACATGTTCTTGACATCAACACCCTTGAAAACTGCCTTCAATTTCCCTGGTGCTTTACGTGAACGCAATATCGTTCCTGTAGAAGCGGATTCATAGCCTTTTGGGGGTTGGTAGAAATCGTCTTCTTCCGGCGTCAATAAATCCGCGCCAGATGCCACCGCAGCTAAGAACAAAGTGAATATGAGATAGAAAGCTTTCATCGTGGATGCTGATCAAAGAATGCACTTTCCGTCCATCTTATATGGTGATTGACGAGGTTGTATGGAAATCAAACTTTCCCTAATGAGGAAATCACTTTGACTATTCACCAAACTAGAAACTATACGGCCTTAAGAGGTAGTGACTTCCGTATTGCACGCCGTGTTACCCGTTTTGATATCCGGGGAAAGTTGGAACACACTTACAGTCCGTAATTGGGTGCCCCCCTTGTCCTTGAGCTATTAGACAGGCTTTAAGGAGATAGACTTGGCAAAGATGGTCGAGTCGTAAATTTTCTCCAGCATGCTAGTTTCTGTTTCCCCGAGATTGAGTTGCCGCAAAGGGAATTTCCGTACAGAGATAGAACCTGATACTTTTGGTACCCTGAGGGGAATTACGTCAGGCCTCGAGAATGTATGCAAAAAGCGCAACTCAAAATGGACAGGGCATTGCACAATAAGGCTTGCTCTGCATCTGTAGACTGTAAGCTCTTTGTGTTTTACCCTGCCCTGAAAGCCTCACCCCAAAGAGACGCCCTACATGAAGCATCCTTTGATAATCTATACTGGCACTGAACGAACAATATTCTACGGGCTAGCCATGTTGAGGAATTATTCAGTTAAGCCACAATGAAGTTACATATGTGCATGACACCAGGAGCACATGACAACTGAACATAGAGAAATAATCTGCTTTAATTTCAGAGTTGGGGAATGGCAATTGTCTTTTGTACCCCGTATTTTGCATGAGGGGAAATAATAAACTGTTGGCACATGACTGCAAAAAACAAAAAAAATAGTAAATACTAGTGAAGCCACGAGATTGTACGATTGATGGTGTAGGGATATTTGTAGAAGCCTCATTACTGGAAATGGCTATTAGCTCGAGTAGATGGAATGAACAAGGTAGAATATTTAATAAAATAATTAAAGAATTAGAGGGTTTCTCATTCAAGTGTTGAAAATCACAGAAAGTTTTAGAAAGTGGAGTGTGTACCAGATGCGGAATTTACTTAATGGAGTAGTCCTGGGTGGTGTAATATAGATAGAATAGTAATACACAGACTGATATTGGTTGGAGTAATATAAATGGAGTAGTATAATATGGAGTAGTATAGTGGGTGGTACTATATTGAGTACAATAGCATCTTGTTGATTAGCACCGGGTTGCATTTTCGAACTATGGCTCACTAGAACAGGAAGATTAAGAAGTCGACCGTGTTATTCAAGAATTACTGAATCTTTGCATACAAGAATTCTCGGGTAAGGATTAACTGAGATGCGCAGCAGCATATTTGAATGAATGTTTGTTTGTGTTTGAAATTCCCCAGACTCGCGCAAACAAATTGATCTTTAGCTATATTACCGGAATTTCGGAATCAACCAGGCATAACTCCAGAATTCACTTCACCTTTTGAAGTACCTTCATTCAATGACTTTCTTACTTCTTTTTCTTCAATATGTAAAGATCAGCTATATTAGTATGTTAGATTATTCCAACACAAAAACCAATTAATCCAACCATAGAAAGATTTAGCGAACCAACGTAGTGGCCCGATCTTAGAGTTCCTCCATCCTAACTTTTTTGAGAGGAAACCACTCGACTATTTGGTCCCGCCCGGATATAAAAACTCGTCTAAATCTTAAAACAAGGCAAGAAGCAATCCCCTGACCTAGAGTCCCCGGCATATAGTTACAAACCTCCACTTACAGAACTCTCTTACAAAACTATACTCACAAAACTGCTGCACTAAATTAGGAATGAATGGTGCCATACAATACCACCGTTAAATACGATAGCTTAAAAGTATTCATGCAGTAATCGTTCACTCAAAATCACCCAACTGAATGCATACCCATGCTTGCATCTCTACACCTAAAATTAAACTCCAATTATATAATCAAAGTATACTTAGACCAAAGAAAAAGCACTGAAACTATGAAGTTTATGGCCCAGTTGATGTGAAAGATAGCACTAGAAGTGCTCCATCGCTCTGATATCCTGATGTCACCCATATTTCAACGCACTCTATCTACTTAACACTTAGCGCTTTGACATTTTTTTAACGGCCTCTGTCAACAACTGCACTGTGTCAAGTTCCTCCCTCTTGGTTGAGTTCTTACCCGTTGGGCCCACCGGAGTGCCCAACCACCCACTCAATGCACCCTTTGCCAACTCCTTGATTATCTCAAAGGACCCTGGGATGGTAATACTGCTCAAACGGGTAGTAGTGTGGCATCCTTTTTGAGCCGGTATACCATTAAGACGATCTTGCAACCATTTAATGCCAGAAGGGCCCCCACTCACAACCTGAATAAGGTGCTCACTAAAAATATCCAAGTTCATCTCAAACAGCTCAATTCCCGCATCGCACCAGGTCTTGTATACACGAAGGGCTTCGGTCGACGGTGCGATTTCATCGTTCAAGCCATGGAACAGGTACAACGGGATTTCAGGCACGAGGCCCTTGGCAACGGCAAGCGTGTTGTTGTGGAGAATTTCGGCAAATGTGGGCTGGGCCAAGAGACCTGTCCCGGATTTGAAGAACTTGTGCTCTCCAGAGAAGTAATCAGAATAGGCAAACCCAAAGATTGCCGGCAAAAGGCAAAACGTGGCACCAGATAAAAACTGTGTTCTCTCTTCGTCCTGTGGTATTTCCTCTTCGGGGATCGAGCTTAACTCAGGATATGCCTGAAAGTAACCATTCATCAAAACGGCATTGAGACCCGAGAAAAATCCACCATCCACGGCCAAAGCCATGGCCAGAACGTTTGCAACCACTCCTCCGAAAGACGCACCCACGAGGTTCCCTTTAAGGTTTGAAGCGTACGATGGCTGCAATGCTGCAGCCCAAGTCGATGCGAGCGCTCCTCCCGAATATCCAAAAAGGCCAATTTTGGCGTCGGAGTCAATACCTGTGGTGTTTCCCGAGCTCAATGCGGCTGTTAACGCATCCAAAACAGCATGTCCAGCTTGCAACCCCACGAAACACAGACCATGCTCACCTTCGTAGTCGGTGGTCACAACGTACGAGCCATCGTTGAGGAATTGCTGCATCACAACAACTTCAAACAGCAATATGATGCTGGGGTAAACTGGAGAGATGTCCTGGATAGCGTATGAAACAGCACAATTCTTCGAAGGAGAATCTTGCGCAGGCTGATAACTTACAATCTTTTTGGGATTGGCATTATAAGGCTCAATGATTGTAGTAACAATCATCAGCGCATTACCCGTAGGGCCCTCACTCCTCACTTGAAACTGCCACATATTCTTAACATCAACGGCCTTGAAAAGCGACTTCAATTTGCCCGGGGCCTTACGTGAACCCAATATCGTTCCTGGAGAAGCAGATTCAAAGCCTTTAGGGGCCTTGTAAAAATCATCCTCTTCTGCCGTCAAAAAGTCCGCAGTAGATACTGTAACAGCTAGAAGTAAAGTGAATATGAAATAGAACGCTTTCATTGTGGATGCTGGTCAAGGAAAGCACTTCCTGTCCATCTTATATGGTGATGTCTGTAAAACCATATTTCCCTAATGAGGCAATCATACTCTTGTTTCACCCAAAACGAAACAAACGGTCTGGGGATGCCATTTCCCCATGCATACATGTTGATTCTATGGGAAAAAACGGGAACCCACCAAATTACTCATGCCCAGCCTCTTGAGCTGCTCATTAGCTCATGTACAGAGGACAGCATCGGTGTATAAAGCTGTGAGCCTATCCATATGTGCGTTGAATGAAAGACCATCTAAACTTATTATTACCTCAAATGGAACTCATGGGGTGGATCTCAACACGCGGATTTATTTCGAGGGGAAATACGTCAGGTTTTGTCCCAGGATATATGCAAAAGTGCAAGTCCAGGACACAGTGTGACAGGGCACCTTAAGCCCACGAACACGCCATACGCCCTTGTATTTTCTCTCTCTTCTCGTGCGCATGGCTCTTTGTGTAGAACTTTTGGTTGCAAAAAAAGTTCCACTCATGTTAGGCGCCCAACATTAATCATCACTACCGCATTTGTGTTAGCGCCCAACATTAATCATTAGTGCATCTGTGTTAGTGGGTTCCAACAATGTACCCCGGGCTACAAACGTAGCCATGTTGAGAAATAATTCGGTTAAGCAATTGAGGTGTAGGATTATTGGGGAATATTGAAGGTACACATGTGCATCGACTCAAGATGCACATGGCAATTAAGCCAGAGAAGGATATAATTTATTTACAGTGCACAGTTTGTGTTACATCCGTTGTCGGCTTAACGTTGCTTAAAACCGTACGTCAAAAAAAAAGTTTGTGGGGAAATTTGCATATGACGGCAAAAAAAGATGCCGGTGCCAGGAATCGAACTTGGGTTTCAACTGCCACAAAGTTGTGTACTGACCACTATACTACACCGGCTCTACGAAACGTGAAGTTCCAAAGTCGGTATAACCTCCCTTGAACACATACGTCAAAAAAACCGGATCGGGTTTAGAATAGGAGGAGGAAGGCATTGTTTGTAGAGGGGGTTTTAATTTGATACTAACATGGTAAACCTATGCTCATGTGAGTAGATAATTTTCCTCCTGTATAGTAAAAAATTAAAAAATTTGCCTATGAGAGCAAAAAATATGCCGGTGCCAGGAATCGAACTTGGGTTTCAACTGCCACAAAGTTGTGTACTGACCACTATACTACACCGGCTGGTGTTGAAGGAACTGCGTTTATTTGGTTTAAGTTGAATGTACATGACATTCTTAGTACACCTCTGACGTGCCAAAAGAGCTCACCACTTTTATCTACTTCAGTGTAACTCAAAGGAAAAAAGGTTGTGGTGTCATAAATAGAGCGGCCTTAAGTACAATCACCCTGAGTATGACACAATGAACCGGGAAAAATATGCTTGTACGGAGATAATCCAAACAAACAGTGTTTCAAATCTCGCCTAACATGTTCGTCTCACTCGTTTATGCTCAGGCTCGTCCACAGTGTACCCCTTACAAATAATCAAAGCGCACCACAAATTGTTTTTGTTTCCCCCGAATCAGGAACTTTTTCGCATCACATCTAAAAACATCTCACGGGTGATACACAGACTCACTACCCTTCAGGACATCTACCATACTATTGCGAACTCTCCGGGACGCTGTATATATTATGGACATCACACAGGAGTCGTTCTTGACGTCGTTCAATGCCCTGGCGGAGCTAAATACCCCCATCAGGCAGATCCAAAAGCTCCATATCGGTTCACCTGAGCACAGTGGATTATATCCACGAATCGATGGATTGAGCGAAGTTTCCGCAAAGGACACCCTCTCGCAACAAAGTAAAATGAATATATTGGGTCTGCTTGGCGACTCGCACGCTGATGACGTTCCAGGAATGAAATTTCTGCTGAATCCTATGAGTTCGTGGAGTTCGACTGCACAATCCGACGCTGGGCTGGCTCCATCTTCAAGCACGTCTTTACTCACCTCGATGCTCGATAGGGGATATTCACAGAAACTCACAAACAACATATTGTCGGAGTTGAATCTGCGAGCAAATAAGATCGAATGCGAAATGCACACACATCAGAAGCCAGCACCTAAACCACGTCCATCAAGCCGTAAACGATTTTCAGGCATACATAGCGCCAAGTTCAATGTCATGGAGTCGATCAAAAACCATTACCTGGTCAAGGAGCGAGAGTCCACCCCTGCAAAAGACCCCAACCAGGAAGGCTCACAACAAGACTCCAAACGTCGGCGTACTCTCAATGGACCGGATGATGTTCTCACATACCAAAGTTCCGTACTGCCTGAGAAAGACAGCCCTACGCGAAAGGTATCGCCGCAGAAAAGCCCGAATGAAGATACCAATAATACCCAAAAACAAGATTCCCCAGAAAAAGGCCGACTTGTAAGATCACCCGAGTTGAACTTGCAAAAAATGCTGTCGAACCATAGGCCGTCGTCCCCTAGCAGGTTTGGCCCCACGCCCAAAATCTCTCCTGTGAAAACGAATCCGATGTCGCATAAGCCAACCTTAATTCCGTCGTGCAGTCCGAGGAAAGATGCCATAAGTTCTCCTTCTCGCACAGCTCCCAAAGTAAATTCCACAAGTCCCGAGCGTAAAGAACCGCTGCTCAAGTTCCAGTCACCTTCCAAAAGCTTGAACCTGCGGATATCCCCGTCCAAAAAGTCTATGAATTTGAATGCTTTGATGGGCAGTGAACCTTTACAATTGAACTGGGATGGAAACCATGGACAAAAGCCTATCAAACACACCGAACAATGTGATTCCGTTGAAAACAGTTCTTCGACAGATTCCACAAAGCGTCGTGTAACCTCACTCGATAGAATGGGACCACCTCAAAGCACCAAACCATTCATTAAACCCGTAGCCCCAAGCAGGGTGAGGATGTCGTCGCTCGAAATGGCTGGAGTCATCCGGAGCTCGAGTGAGGGCCACAGTCTAGGTCAGCCTTCACGTATTCACAGCAGTTGTTCGAGTCTGTCGGTCCAGCTGTATGGGGCCAATAATTACGTCCACCAACCCCAAACAATCACAAGAAAATCGCTGATACCACAGCTACTGAGGAAGTCACTGAGCCAGCAGCTTCAGAAGAAACTGTACGGGGGTCTCCCAGATCATACTACAAAATCGATCTCACGAAAGTCACTGAATCCACATCTCCAACTGCTGCTTTCGCACAGCAAGATTCCTTCGTATGCCTTCCCAACGTCCCTGTCGAGCTCGAAGTTGGCCAAGAAACCTTCGCGCACATTTGAACATTCGAAACTGCATTATGCAGATAGGTCTGCCGACAGATCTGCCGATATGGACCGTTCAATGGACATTGATACGAGTTTTGAAAAACTGTATCTGTTGTATGCGCGGCCTACCATATCTTCTCTGCAAAAGCTGATTCAAAGGCATTAGAGAACTCACGTCTTCATGTTGACCATGACGAACGATTTAATGTTGCCACATGAGGATTGGAGAGTATTTGGTGATTTTTCCGAGATGGGGGAAGTGGGGAAGTGATGAAATGAGGATAAAGAGGTTTATATAATGTATTGATGATTGAAGATATAAGAAATTTGATACAATGTAGATCAAAAATTGAATGGTATGATATAAATTGGGGTTGATTGATCTTTGGGTCTGGTATCTATAGTTAATTAATTGGGATTGATCCATGGTTTTTAGAATCAAATGATCTCTGGTTGAGTAATTGGGATCAATACTATGTAAACTTAAATAGATATACAGATTGATGGAAATGCAAGCTATTCAATAGGTGCTTTGGTCGATAAGAAAATTCTTTCAATATAAATATGCTATGTAAATAGTCTTGATGTCTGGTAATATTATGTAAACGTTTAAATTGTTAATTCCTAACTTTACCAAGTTGAAGTATTTTTCTAAAATTTGCTCAAATTATAACAAAACTCTCCAATCTAACCTTACAATCTATACATCTCTAGTAAATGTTCAGCTGGACCTTGATGTCACCACCCAATTCAACCCACTGCGCAGCCTCCCATTTCTCACCAGCACCCAATTTAATCATGTCGGCCACGTGCCCAGGCTCGATACACAACATGTTCTTGTAGCCTTCCTTCGGCTCGAAGTCGCCCATGCCCTTTGACTTCTCAATCCATGGGTTCCAGACCACGGCATCAGGCAAGTTGACCCTGTGGACACTAAGAAGGACCTTGCCCAACTCGACAATCTGCAAAGTCTTACTTTCTGGAACACGCTTGTAGATTCTGTCAAACTCTTCGTGGAAAGACACCAAAGGGGCCTTTTCCTCATAGTTGACCTTCAAGAGCTGGTCGGTGCACTGCTGGCCGATGAGGTTTGTGACGAGGACATCTGTGATGTCAGGCACCTTGAAATAAGTGTGGAACAACCAGTTGAACTCGAATGGCTCCTTGCCGGTATTCTCGACCTCGATCTTGGTGTTGAGCGACTTTTCGTCCAAGCTCACCAGTAAGATTAAGGTGAAGTCGTACTTGCCGTTACCCCACAACTTGAGGCTTTCAGGGTCGACCTGGTCTGGTGAAAGAGCAAACTGGGCAGTCAATGGAGACTCCGTAGTTTGTCCAAGGAATTCCCACTCAGAGGTTCTGGCGAACCCGTGCTGAGGGAGTGGGTAAGTGGGATGAGACTCGTCCTTCTGTTTTCCGAACACGGGGAACACGAGAGGTATACCGCCTCTTACTGCTTTGGAGCCGTCCAACTTTGCAGCATCAGAGAGCCAAAGACGTTCCACGCCGTTGACCTTCCACGAAAGCACATTTGCGCCGTGTTTGAGGATGGTGACAGACGAAGACCCAGTGGTCAATATCACTTTAGAGTCAGTTTCTTCGATAGGCATGAAAATTGGTGGAAATAAAAATAAAGGTGGAGGAACAAGAGTTAAGAGGAATGAGTGAGTTATTTGTGAGATTAGGGCTGCGAGAATAGTTTAGATAAAATTGGGGTTGGAATTGAGAGTAGTTTAGATAAAGTAGGGGTTGAAGTTGAGAGTAATTTGGACTAAAGTTGGGGCTGGAATTGAGAGTAGTTTAGATAGAGTTCAGGTTGAAATTGAGAGTAGTTTGGACTTAGTTGAGATCGTCTAATTTATACTTTGGATTTTTGGGTCAAGATTAGATTGATTCCCAAATAGTTTGGGTTGTTGGAGTTGATGTTATTGCTATTGGGAATAGTTTGGAGAGTTGAATTAGATTAATTTCGATAATAGTTTGAGTGAGTAGATTATTAGAGAGAGTATATTGTTAGAGAGAGTAGATTATCAGAGAGAGTAGATTGTTAGCTGGAGTAGATTGTTAGCTGGAGAAAATTGTTAGAGTAAGTACATTGTTAGCGTGATTAAATTGTTAGCGAGTTTAGACAAGTAGATTTCTTTAGATTGCCGAGAACACTTTGAGTTGGTGGACTCTTTAGACTGATGAGTTATTCGAGGAAACTCTACACCAGGCCAACTCATTTCAAACTAAATCGTTCAGATACTCAGCCAAACTACTAGCCCAAACTAGGTAACTATGTTTTTCATCAGCTATCAATTCTGTTGGATAAAAGTAAAAACTATTTTGACAGCAGTCTCCGAGATCGATTTACTCCACATAATCTGAACCCTTATGCTTGCTTCATCCATAATACACACATGTAATCATGCAGATACTACTAACTACCAATGCTCATCCACCCACTCACACTCACATATTCACGCATATTCACCCATACCCTATATACAATACAATCACATGACTCTCATGTCCGTACATGGAACTTTTTTGTCCCTATTCACGCAAGTGCCCCTATTCATTGTTTGCATGATAAAAATTTTCTCCTAACTAGCAAACAATCAACAAGCCAGTTGCCCGGAACACACACCGTGCGCTAACTCATACATATCCTCTAGCTCTCGTCCTTTGTGCCCGAGTGCTGCTCCATCGCACACACGTGACCAGCATAAAAATTTCTTTTCAGGGATATTCGGATCTGCCAGCGGAAAACTATTAAATATAGGAGTAGATCTTGAAGAGTCTTGACATAATAGAGAAAGATCGCCACCCCCTGACACTGTTCCTACGGCCGATCTTACACCAGCAACCACTGAATAAATACAGCTGCCCGATCGACTATGTCAGCGCTATTGAAGTCTAAGCTCGTAGCCAAACCCTACCAGCTATTCCACTTCTACTTTCTCCTGGAGAAAGACCCAAACCTGGATGTCACAAACTTGGACTTCTCCACAGATGTCAAGACCACCATCAACAAATTCAAACACCACCACTGGACTGTTGCAGAGGTGGCACACTACTCGTTCCTATCGCTGGTTATACTATTTGTTTACGTGATATTCCCTGCATCATGGATAGTGAAAACGTTGATTCTCATGGCATTTGTGTCATGCTTCCTCATCCCACTCACCTCGCAGTTCTTTGTACATGCGCTTCCCATTTTCACCTGGTTGGCGTTGTATTTTAGTGCAGGTAAGATACCCACATCGTGGAAACCACCCATCAGCGTGAAGGTTCTCCCTGCTATGGAAACCATAATGTACGGAGACAACCTCTCGGCCGTTTTGGCGGTGGTAACGAAGCCATTTTTGGACATTCTTGCGTGGATTCCTTACGGAGTGGTGCATTTTTCATCACCGTTCGTGGTTGCGGGCTTGATTTTCTTGTTTGCGCCCCCCACTGCTCTTAGGTCATTTGGTTTTGCGTTTGGTTACATGAACTTGGTGGGTGTTCTCATCCAGATCTTATTCCCTGCAGCTCCACCGTGGTACAAGAACATGCACGGGTTGGAGCCTGCAAACTATCTGATGTCGGGATCCCCAGGAGGACTTGGGCGTATTGATGCGATTCTTGGAGTTGACATGTACACCACAGCGTTTTCAAACTCACCAGTTATTTTTGGGGCTTTCCCCTCGCTCCACTCGGGGTGTGCAGTGATGGATGTGCTTTTCCTTTCGTACGTGTTCCCCAAGGGCAGAGTGGTGTGGTGGGGATACGCATGCTGGTTGTGGTGGTCCACCATGTACCTCACACACCACTACTTTATTGATCTTATCGGGGGTGCTGTTCTTCTGTATACTGTGTTTGAGTACACCAAGTTTGTGCACTTACCCATCATCGTGCCCACCAAGTTCTGTCGCTGGCTGTACCTGAGTATTCAGAAGTACGACATGTTTGCTTCCGACCCCTTGTCGAGTTACAGCACTGTGGAGGATATTGAGATGGGTGTGCAAAGACCCAACACGTCCACGGAATTTGTTGACATGCGCGTGAGGCTGAGGACGAGTTTATTGGACGACGAATCTAGCCTTGAGGAAAGCGCAACGCCACTGGTATTTGATGGCGAGGGGCAAATCAGTACCACCACGCTGATGGTGTCATTAGAGGAGGGCACCAGTACAAAATAATGCATGAAAGCCAGCGTCTTACTGACATAGCATCTTGAATGCACCATTTCTTGAATTCAGATGGCAGTAAGAAAAGGTTTACCCGCAGTAACGGTTACCAGGAGTAGACAAGAGTTTACAGCGGTAGAAAAAGGGTTTACCAGTAGTACAGTTACCAGCAGTAGACAAGAGTTTACTAGCAGTAACAGTTACCAGCAGTAACAGTTAGCAGTAACAGTTATCAGTAACAGTTATCAGCAGTAACAGTTACCAGCAGTAGACAAGTGTTTACCAGCAGTAACAGTTACCAGCAGTAACAGTTAGCAGTAACAGTTATCAGTAACAGTTATCAGCAGTAACAGTTACCAGCAGTAGACAAGTGTTTACCAGCAGTAACAGTTACCAGCAACAACAGTTACCAGCAGCAGACCAAGTGTTTACCATATTAGTGTACCAGCACTTTTAAACATAAACTGCGCTTACGCGATGCTTCCAGGTTTTTGGCTGGTTAAATTCAACCGCGATGCTTATACGTATACTCCTGGAATTCCGGCTGGTAAACTCAGCTACCCGCAGTACTTAGCTGAACAGTCTATGTGCCCGTTAATGTCTCCTAGGGCCAAGTCACCGACTCGTCTAATTAAATATCTGCATAATCGAGTTTGACGAATGTACCGTAATTGAACAGGCCTGTACCAAGATTTAATCTGTATTTGTAATAGCACCATGATTTCATGTGTATTCAATTCGAGTTTATCATATCTTAGTGAAGTCAGGGTTCCAACTCTGTATTGTATTCGATATATTCTGTATTCAATTGTGTATTTATTCTATTCAACTGTATATTTATTCTATTCAACTGTGTATTCGATTTATTCTGTATTCAGTTGTGTATTCGATTTATTCTATATTCAATTGTGCGCTCGATTTATTCAGTATTCAATTGTACGATCGACTTATTCTGTATTCAATTGTGCGCTCGATTCTATTCGATTCCCAATCCAATTCTAATCTGTATCAGTCAAACACCACTCTGTGTTCGTAATCAACACCTGTACCCGGTATTCTGCTCCACTTCTCCTATAGCAATTCTAACTTTTCTAAATCTTCGCCCTGCATGCAAAGGGACGGATCGTTTCACAAATTGTTGCTTGATCCGACACAAAAACTTCAAGCGCAACCGAACCAGCAATGCTGGTCAGACATACTGCATACAACATCACTATGGAACGGGGTGCGCGAGGGAAAAATGATGACGCGAGGATGCCTTCGTGAATCATCAACATGTAGAGAAGCATGCAGGATATACACGCAAATATTTGTGCGGAACGTGGCCGACCCGGACGTGCCTTTGTTTACCACGTAAAATCCATGTTACATCTACCGGCATCAGGAGAAGAATCCAGTAGAATGCTAACAAATCTTACGACATATACGAGAATTCCCACAGCTAGCATGATTGTAAAGGGCGAATCGCATAGGAGTGCATTGTTGTAGAGGGCGGATCACATAGGAGTACAGTATTGTAAAGGGCGGATCACGTAGGAGTGCATTAATGTAGATGGCAAATCACATAGAACTATTATTGCGGGCATAGAAGTGCATTGAGACGGGGGCAGAACTTCATACCGCGAACTACTACTGAGACAACGAGTTAAAAGCAGACTGTAAACTTAGACTAGACCGTGAACGGATTACTGTACTGAAATCACAGCAAAACGCAACATCAGTCTAGTTCTTCGTTTGCATACATCGCTTATTTTCGAATCAGGTCCACAGGCTCATAATAAATCCGAGCCAACGTTGGTGCAATTCTTGCAATAACCGGCAGGAGCCGTGTGGGGTTTCACGAAATATCGCACTTTTTTGATTATTATATTGAGTGTAGGCACGAAATTTTGACGTGAATTCACTAACGTCGAAAATCGCCGGTTAGGTGCACCGTTGTGGGGGCACGTCCTCAGTGAGTTTCACGACTGCACACATCACCCGGGGAACCCGATGACGTAATTGGGGTGTTTGTTTTTCCATCAGCGAAGCCAATGCGGCTGTTTGCTAAGTTTATTTCAGCCATTATGCAAAGTTTTTCCAGACAGAAAAATGCTGGACGTTGGTGGTCACGCCTTTCGCCGATGGCATGTTGTTGCTTGGGGCGATCCGCGTAGGATGATGTAAATGAATGTGTTTGTGCTCATAACTATTTATGGAACTATCCTATTAGGGGTCAGGTGTAACCCAAAAGGTCACAAAACAAGGCTGAAAATAGCAATTCTCACGCCAGTGCTACGAACAAAACACCAACTGAAGAAATGATGTTTGCAACTATATTTAGCATTCCCAGAGAGTACTTATATGGCTGAAAAGTCTACCTTTTCATTCATCATTCAATCACCACTACTTACAATGTTGTTCAAATCCCTTACTTTCGCTGCTATTGCCTCCGCTGTCGTCGCTGACCAGCTGTTCACTCTTTCTGCTAAGGGTGACGGTATTTCTGGTGATGTTACCACTGGTGAGGGCGACTTCGAGCTCTCCATCAACAAGGGCTCTGTTGGTACCTTCGACCTCTCTGAGCCAGATGGATACTTGGCCTACAACGGCAAGTACCTCCGTCTCGACCAGGACGGTGTCGTTCTCACTGACAAGAGCGAGTCCTCCCACCCATGGGGTCTCACCGACGGTAAGTTGAGATTGAACATCGACACCCAGTGGTTCGCTTGTAAGGAGGGTGACGGTTACAAGGTTATGTACTTCAACAAGGGTGGTGCTTGTGTTGGCATTGAGTTGACCGCTAACGGTGCTGCTCCAGCCACCTCCTCCTCTGCTGCTCCAGAGTCCACCACCACCTCTGCTGAGCCAAAGTCTTCTGAGGAGCCAAAGACCTCCGAGGAGTCTAAGACTTCTGAGGAGCCAAAGACCTCTGAGGCCCCAGTCCCAACCGGTAACTCCACTACCGCTACTTCCCACACCCTTGTGACTATCACCTCTTGTGAGTCTTCTGTCACTGACTGCCCAGCCAGAACCACTTCTGTCCCAGTCACCACTGCCCACTCTGTCACCACCTTCGAGGGTGCTGCTGCTAAGGTTGCTTCTGGTGCCGGTGCCTTGATGGTTGCTGCTGTTGCTTTGCTCGCTTAAGCGTGTAATTGAATGAATTACTGCGCTAGCATCACGTAATCGAGAGATTTATTGCGCTAGCTTATATTAGGAAATACACAATGGATTTGTTCTGTGAACATAATTGAACATTATATTATGACTGTAGTGTAATTCAAGAACAATGACTTCTCGTGTGTATCCAATTATGTCTGCAAACATTATTACATCATTACCACAAAAGGAATCGTTGTGTTTGTTACCCCATATTGGGAATTTCCACTTTGAGGTGTTTTGCCGTGGGTAAGTATTTCGCCAAGAAAAGCCGGATAGGGGTACGGCTTCCGACTGGCACTCCGAGTGATGTTACAATGAGGAGATTTCACGTCCCAGTACTTGGCAAAATCCCATTATGTTTTGAAGCTGTGATCGCTGCTTGCTCAAGCATGTTCGAATATGTTTGCTTAGGTACGAGTTTCGATCGGTTGTAGTTTGCGAATTGCTTCTACTTGTTGGTTGCTCACACTTATTTGCCTCTTGTCATCATCCGTTTCATCGAGTTTCAGTTAATTTTAGTTGACCAAGTCATCACTGGTCATTCTTATCATTTTGTACTTATTGTGTAGATTTGATGCTATCCGGTATAGATTCTTGATGTCAGTTAGTCTTAATGTCATTCGGTTAATTTTGATGAAATTGTTTCGATGACATTAGTCTTGAGGTCATCGATTAGGTTTTGATGTCACTCAGTTTAGTGTAAATATCAGTTTGTCACTCAGAGATGGCCCTTTAGTGTTAGTCATGATGTCATCCAGTCTGTCTTGTTTACATTCATTTTAGTGTCAATGTCACGCTTTAGTGTTACCCAGTTTAGTGTCAATGTCACGCTTTAGTGTTACCCAGTTTAGTGTCAATGTCACGTTTAGTGTTAGTCTCACTCACTTTAGTGATAACCGATTTTGCCATCCATTTTTGCCATCCAATTTAGTGAGTATTTTTCAACACTCTCGCGCTACCAAATAGTATTGCGTGCTCTCTTAATCTATTCGCACACTCAGGCTATTCATTGCAAGTTTAACCCAGCCATCAGTTTGTGAAAGTTTAAGCTCCGGTGCTATTTTCGCGTTCGAGTTGTCCGTTTTGAGCTGAATTCAGCCTGTAATTAACCGCTTTGTTGCGCTCATTGTCCTGCGATAATCACATGTCACAATCAGCTTAAGCACTGAATCCAGTCTCCTCTATCAGTTTTTGTGCGTTCCAAGTCTATCACTCTTTTATGCTTTTTTGCCGGCCAAATTTTTTGTTACCATCGATGACTCGATTATCGTATATTCTCCTTGGTGTCGCTGCGGCCAAGGTGGTGGCTTCTGAAAGCAGCATAGGGGTTGAATCCCATCGGAGTGGTCTTGATGGATTTGAAGATTCGACAGACGGGATTGTACGAACACAGCCTGAACAGCGGGCCGAACCAGTCAATATCAAAGGGGATGTCCATGAAATGAATGATATGGAAGTTATCCACACCGGGTTCGAACAAGAACTGCGAAGCAAACTGGACTTGTCCAGCAGTATCACATGTACGATTCTCAATAACCACCGCACATATGACTCCAATAATGTACAGAATGAACATGTGAAGAGTTACAATGTTCAGAGTAACCGTGTACAGAATGAACATGACCAGAATATACATCATGAATATGTGCATATTGAAGATGAACTGAATGAACATAATGATCATGTACAGAATGATCAGATAAATTATGAAGATAACCTACAAAACATACAGGTTCAAAACCAACCCCACATCTTTGCCGAAGACAGCTGGAATGTCCAAAGCAAACGTGCCCTACACCCTAGCATAGACGATCCCCATAATCAGGCCAACAAGTTCACACACCACCAAGTATTTGCACAGAGAATTGCCGCAATTTCGTCGAGTTGTGCACTGATAACACTTTGTCTCGTGGGAATGTACATGTTTCTAGCAATCGATCCTCGCAGACTAGTTTTCCGCCATCAGCTTATTTTCTTCCTTTTGTTCTTCGATTTGCTTAAAGCGGTCGTGCTTCTCCTCTACCCAACGAGAGTACTCGCACATTCCACTTCATATTACAACGACACATTTTGCCAAATTGTCGGCTTTTTCACCGCCACATCCATTGAAGGGGCTGACATCGCAATCCTAGCCTTCGCAGTCCATACATGCCTTCTCATATTCTACCCTCAGCTCACCACCAGAGTGCGCCATTCAGTTCACACGGAGGGTGGTTTGTACCGTTACCGGTACTACGTGTACTTCTTGTCGTTTCTTATTCCCTTGGTGCTCGCTTCATTGGCCTTTGTTGGGAAAGTCGGCTACAGCTCATTCGTCTGCTGGTGCTATCTTCCCCAAAAGCCCGTGTGGTATAGACTCGTTCTTAGTTGGGTTCCACGGTGGTGCATTGTGGTCACCATCGTGATGATCTACGCTTGCATATACGTGCATGTCATACGCGAGTTCAAGACCCTTGGTGGGGTGTTCACCACTATGCACAAAAGCAACTCCGAGAAGCTGGCAAAACCAAGCTTCTTTTCGGCATTAAAGTTCTTCTTCAACAACATCATCCCAAAGTGGACTATACCAGAGACAAATATTCCGAGGACGGGCTCCAGTGTGACAGTCACTAACCTGAGGGTAAGCAAGAAAGCCGACGATGATTGCATCCATGACCTTGAGAGCTACAGAGGTGCCACTGCACACTCGGATGGAGATCCTCACCAACCTCGAGCAATCGTCCAAACAGAAGACACCAACTTCGGAGGACCCGACATCCACCAGGCTAACCTCGACAAATTCAGGAAAAGACAAAAGATTATCGAAAAACAGATGAAACTGATTTTCATTTACCCCTTTGCCTACTGCTTTGTCTGGCTTTTTCCCTTTATTCTCTACGTCACGCAGATCAACTACGAAGCTAAACATGGGCCAATAACCTGGATCAACTGCGTTGGCGCGTTCATGCAACCGTTGAACGGTTTCGTGGACACTTTGGTATTTTTCTACAGGGAGCAGCCCTGGGAGCACACCATTAAGCTGAACTTTGAAAGAGAACATCGACAGAGATTGGAAGGGGTGGTGAATAAAAATGGAAGGAGGGATTCCGCCAGTGCTGCTTCAACCAGACTCAACTCTGTTACCAGATCTTCCATATGTGCACTGACTACAAGCTTTGACACATGTCCCAGATGGAGGCAATTTCTCAGCAAGTTGAGGTTGCCATTATTCGTACTCCCAGACGAAAGCAATGCAACAGAGGTCCAAGTAGCTTACTTGAACAAACTAGAAAAGGGGCAGAATGTAGGCTTGGGCGCCAAACACGAGTTCCTGAACATTCTTGAGGAGGGCGATGACGACTTCAGAGCGGCTTTGGAGGGGTACCTGGTGGTACTGGGAAGAAAGAACAGCGCGATTAGTCTGAGGGTGGAGAGCGCGAGATTGGGGAGCGTTGACGAGGGACAAAGCAAGAAGCCGGTCGGCACCATGCCGAACTTGGGCGAGAACGATATCGATGAGGAGATGGACTTTTTGGAATTTCTCAAAAACTGAGAACACCAGCATAATTACAAGCATACCAAACCATAGCATCCACATAACATTTTCACTAATCTCTACGAATTTCACTCAGATGTACATGATAAACACCAAAGTATATGCGGCAACGATAACCAAACAAAACATTAGTTTCACTCATTACATCAAATAATCTACCAAATCACTACAGCGTGGGAAACTACCTAATAAGCTAAACTTCCATAATAATACATATAGTACACTAATATACACCCCTAGATGGGAAATGCAAATGAGAAATGAGGCACGAGCGGCAAAGATAATAGCGAGTCGCTGAAGGGAACCCATATTAACCTTCCTTTTGATTATCGACTGCCTTTCCAACCTCTTCCATATACAACCTGATTTTCGCGTTTAACCGCCCCACCTTCATTTCCACCCCGCGAACGTCCTTGCTGTAGTCCAGATTCAACTTTGTGATCTTGGCTTCAATTTCAGCTATCATGCGACGCTTCTCGGCGTATTCCTCCTCCTTAACCTTTCTTTCCTCCACCAACTTGGCGTAGTCCGCTCTGAATCGCAGGAGCTGTTGTTGGCTCTTGGCGATTCTCTCCTCTGCATGGACCTTCAACTTGTCTGTCTTTTCCTGCGTGGTTTCCACTTGTCTCTGGAGCTGAGCCGCCTGTCGCGAGAGATCCTTGAGCTGGAGGTTGTACTGATCGAGCAATTCCTGTGTAGAGGCCATTTTCAGCAACACGTCCTTCTCCTTGGCCAAGTCGTTGGAAATCTCATCGATGATTCGGAAAAGAAGCTTGAGCTCATTCTCTACGTTCTGCACTGCTTCTATGGTTGCCTGGGTTTCGATTTCTTTAGACTGTGTGCTTTCTATTTGCTGCTCACACTCGTGCAATTGGCCCCTTAAGTCCTCAAGCACCCTTGCCAACACAGCCAAGTCGACTTCGGCGTACCCGCGATAAGATTCAATCTCCTTTGTGCTTTCCAGTATCAAGTACTGTATGTCATCGAGTTTCTCGATTAACCTTGCTTTTTCTTCTCTATACTGTGCATGATTCTGCGTGACCACCTCCTGCTGTTTCTTCAACTTTTTCAACTCCGTCTCTAGTTTTGCATTGTACGTGTTGACCTGCTTCAATGTGCTCTTCTTTGCCTGCTGGTCGCTCTCTATCAGGGCTTTCAAGTTGCCCAACTTTTCAGTAATGGATGTGTTTTCAGCCTGTGCCTTTCGTATATTCTCCAAAGACTGATCGTACTCTACCACCAAAGGCTCGCACTCAGCAGAGTGCTCTTCTCGGAAACGTGCAAAGTTTACCACTGCAGAGAGAATACGTCGCGTTCTGAATGGGTCTGGTCTCACCAAGTCCATCAAAGTCAAATCATACACGCCGCATCCCTGGAGAAATTTATGGGCTGCTCTGTGTAAAGTGACTAAATTGACCGCAAACTTGATATCCTCCTCATCGTTTTTTTGTAGGCTATCTACTGAAAGGCCCATGAAGGTATCGAGGAATTGCTCAAAGAGTGCTTTGATAAATTGGCTGGTTGGTTTCAGAACGAGTTCCTCAGTAGCAACAAAGTCGCAACTCTGAAGACACACTGTGATTTCTTTCGAGTCGAGCAATGGAAATGCGTCTTGCGGCTGCGTGAGGTGGAGTTGCCGCCGAGTTCCATTGAGCGTGCCCGCTCGGTACATGGTAGATAAGCGGGACATGAGCGATCTAAAATAAACAAAAAGAAAACAAGAGAAATAGTATGACGGTCACGTGATCTCACAAAGATGGAGTAACAGGAAGAACGAAGGTTTAGGGTAGGATAAAAAGGGTGAGGGAAAGACAGAGAGTATGGGAGAGAAGATGTTAGATGAGGTGGTGTCTATGCTAGTGGGATTTACGCCAGTATTTGGGTAAATTATTCCTAGCCAATTAATGTTCTTGTTGTCTACGTTCATACTATAACGCGGTAATTTTTGTATAATAGGCCAAATGCTGTCATTATTCTTTCGGTTCATCTTTTGGGGTTCTACGATTCTTAAAATACCGTTCATTCTCATGTCGATTCGTTCGCATATCCATTTCTCATTCCAGGGTTGGGATCCATTTCCAAACAGTCATCACATTGAAACAGTCATATTAAGACCATTCATGAACAGTCATTCATATTAAGTCCATTGATCCAGACTGTCATTCATATTAAGTCATTCAGTCTAAACAGATTAAGTCCATTGATCCAAACTGTCATTCATATTAAGTCCATTGGTCCAGACTGTCATGTCATGCATTTCATAAAGATCCGAGATCATTCTTAGAACGCATCCATAGAGCTGTGTTCTTAACCACTCTTAACAACCCTTAACACCCTTCTTAACCCTTAACAACCCTTCTTAACCCCCCTTAACCTCTCTCTTTCTCTTCTCTCTACACCCTCTCAGCAACCCAAATAGCACCCTTGCACACCAACTTGATCCCCTCCGTCAAGAGAATGTACGGAACCGCCTTCTCAGCATCGTGCTCAATGGCAGTATCAAGGTGCTCCAATTCCTCATCACGAAAGGTGGAAATGAGTTCCTTCAACTCAGTCAATTCCGGAGATGTCTCTTCTCCTGAAGGAATCTCATTGGCCGGAACAAGCTTACCATCCTTGTAAACAGGAACATCGTACTGATTCATCAACACACGCAATTGCAGGTTGTAGTGACCGCCTATCACGGTTTCCACGGCAACAGTGCATGCCATAGCGGCTTCTTTACTGAGTAAAGCCGTTCCCACACCCATACCCATAGCTCCGATCTTCCACAATGGCGTGAGCAAAGAGGGACGAACGCGTCTTTCCGCCTGGAGTCTGTTGAAGGTATCATGGTGGTGGACTTCCTGGTCCCACATGTGTTGAAGGACTGGTTTGAGGTGAGGGTATTTGGAAGCAAGCACGAGGTACTGACCGCGGTATATGAAGTTTGCGCCGAGTTCTCCGGCCTGGTCCACGCGTATAATGCGGTCGAGGAACGCGAGCTGGGCCTTTGAGAGCGAGCCGTATGTGATTGTTGGCTTGGAGGGTTGCTTTGCAGATGTGGAGAGTGCTTTTCTGAACATGAGGTGATTTGAAAAAAGACGGAACGAGCGAACGAACGAACTTCACTCGCTTCGCTCATGAAGTGAGTGAGTGAGTAAAATGAGTGAGTGAGGAAGTGAGTGAGTGAGTGAGTGAGTGAGTGATTGAGTGAGTGATTGAGTGAGGAAGTGAGTGAGTAGTTACTTAATGAATCAAATAGTGATTCAGTGAATAGAAGTGAATGAAGGAACAGTGAATACATGAATGAAGGAACAGTGAGTAGTGAAAGAACGTGTGAACTATTCATAAATAGTGTGAATGAAAACAAGACCGACTCTCTGTATTCTTACAATATATAACAAAAGATCAATGAAGGTATATGTACTCTTGTCTCGTTGAAGTTTAAATTGAAGAGTGCGAACCGGACTCCAAAAAAGGAAAAGGTGAGAGCTGTTTTAGAATGGTCCAATTTTATCTAAGGAGATACACAACATAGATGGTTGTTTATACTGGGGTCTCAATGTGCCATCAAAAGCATACTCAACTTTACTCATATTATGATACTGTCACAAGTTTATAGAGGATTATTGAGGATTATAGAGGATTATAGAGGATTATAGAGGATTTAAAGTACATTTATAAGGCATTTATAGACATTCAGCCATAGAGTAGTCATAGAGTATTCGTAGAGCCATAGAGCATTCTTAGAGTATTCTTAGCATTCTTAGCATTCTTAGCATTCTTAGCATTCTTAATATTCATAGCATTTATAGTACATTTATGAGTGCACTATCACATTTTCATACCACTATTCCATATTCTCATCTCGTTCGGTCACCCTTTCACTATGTCACCCTTTCACTATGTCACTCACTCACTATGTCACCCTTTCACTATGTCACTCACTCACTCACTTCACTCGCTTTGCTCGTGAAGTTCGTTCGCTTTGCTCGTGAAGTTCGTTCGCTCTCTAATAAAAATTCCCCGAAAACTACAAAAACTTGCAACAAACCGTTCTACACCACAACATTGCCTATTAATATGCATTAACCATATTCGGAAACAGATCACAAACAACAGTCTAGATCAGAACAAATGATAGCTACATAATGATGGATAGAGGAAAGTATGATAGAGGATAGTATTATAGAAGATTGCATGATAGAGGATGGTATGGTAAATTATAGTGGGTAGATATAGTGGGTAGATATAGTCGGTAGGTATAGTAGATATACAGTGAGTATAATAAGTAAATAGTGTTCAAAAGTAAACATCAGTTACACAATACAACAAAAGTTACAATACAACTCGCTACATACACATACTACACACACCAAGCCATACCATTACACCCTACTCCTCTTTCAATGTTTCCTCCTATTGCACCCAACGTTCGTTTTCTCGACCTAATTGGGAAAAAATCAAACACTCTTTTCTGCACAACCACTTCAATGATCACCATAGACTTGCTTTCCGCCAATAGTGCGGGCAGGTCGCGGGCATACCCTGCCAAAACGGCGATTAGGCTCAACGAAGTGGTACGGTGTATCAACCACGCAAAAAAAGCCACAATCATCACAGGCGCAGGCATTTCGTGCAACGCCGGCATTCCGGATTTTCGTTCCAGCGATGGATTGTACAACATGGTGAAGGAAAAGTACCCAAAGAGCATTGTAAAGGGCCAGGATCTCTTCGATGTATCGCTCTTCCGTGACGAGGTGTCGTTGGCCATCTTTTGCACATTTATGGAGGGCTTGTATCTGCTGTCGCGCCAGGCAACCCCTACCGAAACACACAAGTTTATCAAAACAATGAAGGAAAAGGACAAGCTTTTGCGCTGTTACACACAAAATATCGACTCACTCGAGGCGTCGATCAACTTGAACATTGGTGTGAATGTCAATGACTTCGAAAACACCAAGCTGTTTGCGAGTACATGGCGCAACTTGGACGTTGTACAGCTCCATGGCAATTTACACAAGTTGCTGTGCACCATATGCTTCCACACGGTGGACTGGACCGCGGACTACCGCCGGCAGTTAGCTGCGGGGCTCAATCCCAAGTGCAGTAAGTGTGAAGAGAAGTACATTGAGAGACTCTACTCGGGGAAGAGGATTACGGGCACCATCGGGCTTCTTCGCCCGGACATTGTGCTTTATGGTGAGAACCATCCACAGCTGGAGATTTTGACACAGGGGCTTAATGTGGACCTCAGGCTGAAGCCGGACATGTTGATTGTGATGGGCACGTCACTCAAGGTGGATGGGGTGAAGAAGTTGGTCAAGCAGTTGAGCAAGAGTGTGCGTGACAAGGGCGGGAAGGTTGTTTTTGTCAACAAGACCCTGTTGGGCAAGCAGTGGGAGCCTTTCTTTGACTACGAGGTTCTTGCAGACTGCGACTTGTTTGTGCGTGTTTTGAAGAAGGAGATCCCTGATTTGTTTTTGACCCAGGAGCAGTTGGATCTGAAGAGATTGAAGAGCAACTCTGGGGAAAAACGGAAGAAGAAGGAGGAGGAGGAGGAGGAGGAGAAACCGGTTAAGCGAGCAAGAAAGGAGGATGAGGAAAAGCCAAGGAGAGCAACAAGAGGTGTGAAGAAGGAACCCCAAACAGATATCAAGATAGAAGAGGAGAAGCCAAGAAGAACACGAGGCGTTAAAAAAGAGACCCAAACAAGTACTATAGATGAGAAGCCAAGAAGAACAAGAGGCGTTAAAAAAGAAGCAAAATCAAGTACCACGATAGATGAGGAAAAGCCGAGAAGAACAAGAGGCGTCAAGAAGGAACCCGAAACTAGCATCAAGATAGAAGAGGAATGCGAGCTTCGAACCTCAAAAAGACGGACTGCATCCAGCCTGACTAAGCCGACCACAAAATCGACTGCTAATTCACAAAGACAAACCCTTAAACTGACACAAAAGTCAGCGGATACAAAAGGGCCAGAGAGCAAAGTAACCAAAACATCGACCCGCACTGAGACTGTGAAAAACCTGAAAGACAAAAAACAATTGCAAACAGAGGCAAATTTGAAATCGGCACTTGGTAGAAGAACCACAGACTCCCTGACGAGGGGCGTGACCAGAACGAAGAGAATCGCGGTTACGACACCTGTTACGGTCAAGAGCGAACCCACTGGTGAGGTTCTGCGGGGAATAGGACGTACGAGGCTGGAAACACAGGCCAAAATGACGAGATTGAAATCAGCATTGGCCAGTCCCGACTGCGAAGGAAGGGTAACGCGCAAAACACCGGCCCGGGCCAGTGGTCGTGCAGCACGTGCCATAGTCACTCCGCCTGCCACCCCGACGAGGAAGAGAAAGCCTGCTACCTTAAGAAGAGGCGGTTCTGCTGTCAGGGGGGATTAGATTCTGGGTATGATGAGGTCAAGGAGTGACTGATGCTGCTTTAAAGGGACATATAAAACTAGGGAAACCTTAAAGGGACAGTGTAAAGGTATAAGAAAGGTGGGAAAAGGCTTGAGATTTGGGCGGGATTGGGGGCTGGAGATCAAGCAGATAGCAATGGATAGATTGGACAGACTACGAGTTTAACACACGCACATTGAACATACTGCCCCCCCTGCACATTGAATGTCTATCCACCCTGCACATTAAACATACTGCCCCCCTGCACATTGAGCTCTGAAGAGCTGATAACATACAACTTCAAGCCTTAATAAGGTTATAATAGACTATATTGACAAGACAGCTTGACAACAGGCTCAAAAGTTAGCTGCTTATGAAATAAGGCAAGAATAGCCGATTGTCCAATAAAACACAATATGCCTGAAATTCTTAACGTCCCGATCGGATTGTATTAATAGAGTATAGTATGAGTAATTAGGATAAGAATACACTATCATTAAAACGAAGTGACTATGGACATTGAACATGTGAAGAGCTTCAATGCCTTAATGAATGTGATACAACCTTTGAGTTCACTACTAGATGAAAAAAGCTTTAAACGAGAACTAAGAAAAATAGGAGGTTAAATGATGTGAAGAAATATAGGATTAGTGCTTGATTTGAAGAGACCGTATTAGTGAGGTTAATTTTATAACGGTATTAGTGGGGCTAAAATTGAGCACTACAGTAGTAGTGAGGTTCGATATGAGAAGTACAACATTAGCAAGACTCAATTAGAGGAATATAGTATTGGCGACTTATTCTGAGAAATACACTATAAGCGACTAAATTTGAGAAATACACTATAAGCGACTCAATTTGAGAAATACACTATTCGCGAGATTCAGTTAAAGAAAAAGTATATTATCATATAAAGTAAGTTCACTCACTTCACTCACTCACTTCACTCACTCACTTCACTCACTCACTTCACTCACTCACTTCACTCACTCACTTCACTCACTCACTTCACTCACTCACTTCACTCACTCACTTCACTCACTCACTTCACTCACTCACTTCACTCACTCACTTCACTCACTCACTTCACTAGCTACGCTCGTGAAGTTCGTTCGCTCGTGAAGTTCGTTACTATTACCCTCCTCATATCTTTCCCAATTAAGCGTTTCTGCATCCTTTCTCCTATTGAATTACATTGCTTCCCCATTTTTTTCAAGCGCAACCTTCACCATGGACCTGTTCTCGTCCTTACTCGACTCAATCGTGACCATCGAGGAGCAAAAACAGGACGAAGAACCCGCTGCAAAGAATCCAAGGTCGTCAACATACGAGTCATGGGTCAATTGGGCCACCCAGGCTGTCGACAACGACACCAAAGATGAACAAACGCCAACGAAAGTGGAAGCCACGTTCTGGAACTACGGCAGATCAAGCGTGGCGCTGAGCGGAACAAACCAATTCGCTGATAAGCTCATTGAAAAGATGATCTCAATGGTCATCCCCACCGATGTGGATGAGCAGTCATCGGAGATCATTGGAGAACGCATCAACACTCAGAAAAGTAGGCCTATGCTCCTGATCAACGCAATGTCCATCAACCTGATCAACCTTACGCTGAGGCTCTCATGGCCATTTTACATAATTGATCAGATAATCGCATATTTGAACTGGGACAGCGTTACTTACACAGTGGGAGTGTTGCTCTGCGCAACACACGTAATTCTCGATCCGGTGCTAGTGAGCGTGGTGCCGTTGGTGATTCTACTTCAGTCGACATTGGTTCCACATTTCATGGACATATATGCCCCGGACAAGTCGCTTATACGGCGCGGAATCTTTGAAAGAAATCCTGTTCCGTGGACGGAGCAAATCAACAAGTACCGCACGCCCAAACCAGTACCGCAATTATCGCGTGAGTTTTTGCTCAATCTTACAGACTTGCAGAACCACCAGGTGTTGTACATTGTGGCGTATGACTTCTTCATCTGGTTGACCAATGACTACCTCTACTTCAAGGACGAAGGGGTGAGTCTGGTGTTGTTACTTATATTAGTGGGGCTTATTTTCACCAATCTTCTTGTTGGCCGCTACTTTCTCGACTTTCTTATGTGCCACCCGGGCGTCATCAAGGCCGCCATGGTGGTGTCGATGTGGGGGTTCACTGTGACCTGCCACCCAGATATTCGGAGCGTGTTGCTTGAGTGGGTGTGCAGTGAGGAAACACGTTTACATTTCCAGAATATGGTAAATCGTGTGGAGGGGAAGCTTTTGAAGAGTTTGGACGAGGAGAAGGATGGCGAGGTTTTACAGGAGGTGGAGATTTTTGAGTTGCAGAAGTTCGACAAGAAGACTCGTGTTTGGAAGTCTGTAGGGTTTAGTTCGGACTTGAACACATTCCAGTCTAAGAATGAGTGCGAGTTGCAAGGGAACGAAGAGGTGCAAAAGGGGACAGTCAGGCGGAAGTCAGTGGATTTAGACCCAAGAGTGTTTAAGAAAAAGAAGTCGCTTGAGTCTATCAAGCCGCCCATTGATTGGGTTTTTGTTGGCAAGCGGTGGGTGTTGGATCTCAATGCGCGGGAGTGGGTGGATAGGAATCTTGTATCGGATGTTGTGCTGGTGGACGAGGACGAGAAATGGGTGTATGATTATGCTCATCACGACGAGCCAAGAGAGGTATTTAGGAGGAGGAGATGGATAAGGAATGTCAGGAGGGAGCGGGAAACAAAAGGAAAGAGCAGGAGCTGAAGAATATAAACAGGGGAGGAGGGAATACAGAAGAAAAGAGCTGAAGTTAAAATGAGATTGAGGAGGGAAGAAGAGAGCTGAAGTTAAAATGGGATTGAGGAGGGAAGAAGAGAGCTGAAGTTAAAATGGGATTGAGGAGGGAAGAGAGCTGAAGTTAAAATGGAGATTTAGGAGGGAATACAGAAGAAAAGAGCAGGAGCTGAAACGTGTATAAATGGATACCGAGAATGCGTGTATAATAATAGTCATAATGGAGGGAAGAATGTAGAGGTTTTAGCCTTGTGTGTAGTATTTATGTAGGGAGTGGATGAAAATTATCGAAGAGTAATGGAAGAGCACCTGTTTAGAGGAGGGAAACTCCTTTGTTATGAATGCATATTAGATCATACTAGGGTAAGACGGTTGCTATTTCGATACTGCGACTTTAAGTTGATTCTGTCTCTATTTCGTTCTTTTTGAAAAATGATGTTTTTACTTTACAGTGTCTTCCATCTATATTCAGTACTTTATTGATAGTGTTACATTCAGTGCTCCTTATTGATGGGGTTCTTACATTTATTGCACATATTTTTTGTTTTACTTTAGTGTTCTTATATTTTCTGCTTCTACTTTAGTGCTCATATATTTTCTGTTCTACTTTACTGCTCCTTCTGATATTAATACTATTTCTGATCATCAGTGCTTCTGTGTTAATCTTGCTCTTATAATTACTGCTAATTTTGACGCCGTCTCTATTTCTCGTCTTTACTATCCTTAGTCCTGCCTTTCTTACTGCTCCCTCTGATGCCTACTTCTGACCACTGAATCTTCCTCTGATCCTTACTTCTGACCACTAATACCCTTTCTGTACCCCATAAATATTAACATACACCACTTCTATCTACTTCCCTAACACCCATAACATGCGCTTTACCGCTGTTTATCTATCAATAACCTAAACCCACAATCTCTACTCTATTCTTCCTACTACCGCGCCATAAATTCCATCAAATCCAAGCCGAAATCGTCCTTTTCCTTGAGTTGCTTCTTCTTTTCCAACATGCTGGATAATGTGCTCTTCTTCTTCTTCTTCTTCTTAGGACCCTCGTTGGTGGTCTCGACTTTGCGCTTTTCTTGCATTAACAGCTCATCGTACTTCTTGTGTTTGCACATCAAACACTTATACTGTAGCCTTCTGCGAGCAGTTTTCGTTACACGCTGTGTCTTTGGGGCATAAAGTATACGCAAACTCACTGAAATGCCGGGTATCCATATCGAGTTGCACTGCGGACAGAACTTGTGGAGCGCTGTTTCGGGTTGGGGAATCTGGTGTTCGAACGAGTGAGCAAGAAACTTGTTGTTGAGATACGCGTTGATGGGCGTCAAGGGAACCGCGTGTGCTAGATTGTATAGGTGAACCGACTCTGCGGTTGTTGTTTCATTCATGGTGGAGATGCTTTTGATCAAACGCTTGGTAATCTTTTAGTCATAAATGGATTTTTTGATTGGTAATATATTAGTAAGCTGAACGAACGAACGAGTGAGGGAGTGAGTGATTGAGTGAGTGAGTGAGTAGTGAGTGAGTAGTGAGTGAGTAAGTAAATGAGTAAATGAGTGAGTGAGTAGTGAATGAGTAGCGACTGACTGACTAACTGACTGACTGTAAGTTAAATTCATTCACTCATTCAGTTATCTCTGTTTTAATGTATGTTCACTCGTTCAGAATATCTTCTGATGAATTTTCTCAAGAACTAAAATCACTTCCATAATGTAAGTTCACTCACTCACTCACTTCACCCACCTACTCACTTCACTCGCGAAGTTCGTTCAACCTTGAGATGCTTTATAATAGGTTAGTCATCAATCTCATCGCTTCGTCGGAATCTTGGTAATATCTTAGTCAGCAACATCTCAACCACCTGTGTACTCTCGATAATTACGAAGCCTGCAGAAAGCAGTGTATCTTCAAATTCAACACCGCGTTTCAGTTCGCAACCCCGGATGCAGTCGGTTTCTTATCTCCGGTTTTCACTTATTTCAGGTTGATGTGGCTCCTGGTACGCCCCTATAGGTGGTTGGGTTATGTACAGGATGATTCCACCTCGCATTTTTCGGACCACCGATATTCGGTTTTATTTGGCCAATCACATGAGCGTGTTATCAGATTACTAACTTCTTTTCAGCCTTACATCGAATGTCGCCCGACAAGCGGACTCAAAGCGAAAAACGCGTAAAGGGCCAATGTTTTTGCAACAAAATCTGATGACAGTGCGATAACATCCGTTTTCCGCAAACACAAGATATATATTCCACCTTGGCCTCAACTAGCAAATATTAACAGACGACACAAATATATAGGACACAAGTGATAACAGAACAACTCGATATAAGAACTACTCTAAAAGCAACTGCAAATATAACGACAGTTCCAATAACAACCACTACTGATAACATAAATACAACTGTTCTAATAGCAATAACGAATTCAAAAAGTTATCATATCTGTATCCGCAATATTTTGCCACTATAAGCCACACACGATGATAATGCCCCTCACAGAAAAGCGCTACAAGTTGATAATACCGAGCAGCCCTACACTCAAAGGTGCCAGGCTTCTCAAGTCATGCGCTAGATGCCGACAGCACAAGACCAAGTGTGATGCCCTTATGACCAATCCAAACCCATGTCTGCAGTGTGCTAAGCGTCAGATCAATTGTCGTTTAGACGTCATCACCAAGACCATGGGTATGGGGGGTTATTCCAACGAAACTATAGAGAAATTGACGCAGGATGTTCGCGAGTTGAAGGATGTTTTAGCCAGCGTATTGGAGAGAAAGACGAAAATGGTAGAGCTACTCGCACAAAGAAGTCAAGCAATACTAGGAGGACGCACCTTGGAGGATATGGCTCTGCAACAAAGCACCCCTCCCATACTGGAAATTCAATCGTGTGTGAATTCCCCCCAAGAAACCCATGATGTGGAGTGGCCCCTGGTGATACCATCCGCATTTACGCTCCAAGCCTCTCCAGAAACCCCTGCATTTTATCTCTCCGTAGAACAAGCATACGAGCATTTCACCAACTACGAGGTCAACTTCAACCGTTTTCTTCCCATTTTTCCCGATGACTTCTTCTCTACCATCAACATCTTGAAGTTTCACGAGGAAAACGAACTCCTCTTCTGGAGTATCATCATAACGTCATTATTGAGCTATCCTGACGAAAATGCCTCAAACAGTTACAGAGCACTCTGTGACCATGTGAAATCATTGGTGGTAAAATACTGCTGGTTCAAGACCCCGCGCCTGATATACATCCTCTCATCGCTCCTAGTGCTCACCACCTGGCCACTTCCCAGTGAGGGTTCCAAAATTGCAGACAACCTCAGCGTCAAGTATCTACTGGTAATGAAGAACCTCCTGTTGCAGTTTGGTCTCCACAAGCCAGAGTTTGTCAACGAATTCAGTCACAAGACAAAAATTCGCATTACCTCTGAGGTCAACCTAGACATAGCAATCAGAGAGCGTATTTACAAGTTCATCCACATCAACTCGAACCATTGGATGGTATACCTTGGTTTGTCTAGCAATGGTGACCACTCAAGTCACGACTACTTGCTCAACCGCAAGCCATCCGAGGAACTGATGCAGGATGTTTACATCAATCTGCTTCTCCGTGTTTCGATGATCCAGCTGAAGTTGAACGAGAGTTTTCACGATTTACTGGATAGCACCAACGAAGCAATATTGCATTTGCCACGACAAATCGCAACATCGAAAGACGTCAACATCCACATGTACGAAATTATCCTCAGTGACTTGAACAAGGCACTCACAGATCGTCTGCGTGACAACACTGTGGCAACTAACTTGATCAACATTTCCATTGAGCTGTCTAGGATTCAGCTTTACTTGCATGCACTCACACAGCTTGATGTGGGTATTGCCGAATATAAGCTTACTGTGCAAAAGATCATTTTGTCGTGCTTTCGTTTCATGGAGTTGTTTCAAAATCAATTCGGAAACCTTGGTTGCTTTAGCCAGGTTCCAATACACTTTAAGTTTCCGATTACACAAATTGCCTTTGTGTTGTTGCGTCTTTACAAGTCACCATTGTTGAACACTGTGCAGGACTACGAGTTGGTTAAAGCAAAGTTCAACGCCTTTTACAAGGGGGTGATACTCAAGGGCTACAGTGCTGACTGGCGTTTTATGAATGCGAGATTTTTCAAGATTGCAGAAAAGTTTGACAGCCTCAGCAACTTGTTTGTGTTGGAAAAGGCACAGAATGACTACAAGATCGTGTCTAGGATGAATCGACACCTCATTCTGAGCTTGAAGTACGAGATGATTTGGATGATTTATGAGGACGACCATTGGGATGAGGAGGATAATGAGGATGCTACTCATGATTTGGATATGGAAAAATTTGGGTTTGACTTGCAAAAGGACAAGGAGGTCATAGACTATTTTGTGGAGAGCAGGTCGATATTTTTATAGAAGAAACGGGTTCACCTGCTTGGAAAGTAGGTCGTTATGAAACAATAAATGGAATGGGTACTACTTTGTAGAGAATATTGCTCGGATCGTGTGAAAATTGCTGTTTAGAGTGTATGAACTTGAACCCTCGATAATGAAGGGTTTAATAGGTAAAGATACAAGAGTGAGATGGCATTATTCATACAACCTTTCTTACACTTATATTCATTAACTACTGCCTATCGATCCAGGCTTCCTTCAACCTCTTGTTGTCAACAATCCACTTCGAAACCGCCCATCCCACGAATAGCATAGCTATAGTGGCTAATAACTTGACGCCAGCGAAACTGACACCTAACAAATCGAATGACAATGACAGCTGTATCAAACCAAAGTACCTATTGTACTTGTTCACCACGCAAACAACCATGGTGGACTCAAAATGAGTTGGCAGTACCAAAATTGTCGTTTCGTTGTCCACAAACAACTTGTGCTTGTGGTTGACAACCATGGCTGGGTCTGCCTTGATAACGGGCTCGTAAGCCGAGATTCTAAACTCTTGCATATCAGCTGGTTTCAATGGCCTATCGTCGATTCTGCGGCTGTTCAATAAAACCTTCGGAATCTCCCAGAGTTTTCCGTTTACAGTCAAAACCAAGATGGACTTGGTTGTTATGCCTAGCCTCGACTGGGTCGAGCTTAAGGTGACAATTTTTTCAGGCAAAACGAACGACTTTTCACTGAAACTATCGATAGTATTGTTGAAGCCAAACACAGACTGGACAGGCGCACCTTTGGCAACCACACCCTTAGAGGAGTCAAACAAGTCAATGACGTTGATTCTAGGCACGTCCGCAATATACGAGTACACCACCCAATTGTCGTCCATAATGAGTTGGAGAGATCCAGCTTCAATATCTTTGGGTAAGTTCTGGACGTGTAGGGTCTGACCACTGACTCCATCAAGTAAGTACAATTTATGCTGGTCAGCCTTTGTAACAATTGCAAGTATGTTCTTGTACAAGTACTTGTACAATATGTTCTTTTCAGCAAGAGCGATTGCAAGGGAGCTGGACTTAGTCTCTAATGGCTTCGTGTGCACAGAAACAATCTTTTCAGCCCGGAAAGTCCACGTTTCAACTGATCCGGTGTCGGTAAGTTTATAGCCAGTAACAACATCACCTTCCACTTCATGAAGATGGACATTGCTGAGAGCTAGGCCATTTTCACTCAAAAGATGTCCTGAGTAAGGAGCAAAGTGGAAGTCATTCCCTTGAAGCACAATGCGACCGTCAAGAGCGATGATTTTCTTTGTAGGCTTTTCTAACTTGTCCATCCCACGGAGCTTGCCGCTTGGCGTGATTGCATACAACGTTGTGTTATCAAACAAACCAACAATGGTTCCATTACACTCCACGAGACTTGTCAAGGAGTCGCCGGACACAGGCAAAGACCAGGCAGTGTGGCCTGTCTCTAAGTCTGTTGCAAGCACTTCCTTCTCAATAGTATCAAACCCAACGATCAACTTGCCAAAACCATAGTCAATTGACAGTGTACTGCTGCTGAAAGTCACAATGTACCGACCAAGCTCAGACAAATGACGGAAAAGCCTTTTCAAGATGGAGAGGACAACCAACGTGTTGTTTTCCTCGAGGTTCTTGATTTGGAATGGCAGACTTGACGGTTTATCAATGAGTAGGTATTCTGGAGAGTTAGGTGACCGTGATGTAGAGCTGTAGGAATGGTACACGGAACCATCGGCAAGATCGTACTTGATACCTCTGACAGCTCCATCAAGTGTGATCAACAAGTTGTGTTTGCCATCGGACTCAATGAAGGTTTGCTTGAGGAGCTTGCCTGTTTTGACCTCCTTGATGCTGGCAGGATCGTCAAGCTCCACAAAGTCTGTCAAATCATACACTGTACTTGAAGTATCTCTCGAAACTATAAGGTAGTCACTAAGTGCGTGACGCCTCAAGTAGAACTCAGTAGGCGTGTACGTTAACCTGATTTTATGCGAAGCTACGACGGAGTCTGTAACCTTGAACAATTCCAAATCATCAGACAATATGTAATTTGTGTTGACGATGGAAAAGTTCTTAACTGGTGTTGCCAACTTGTGCAATTTTCCCGAAACTACCCTGAACAAGTCACCCTTGGTTGTCTTGATGAGGTCGTCTTTGAACTCTGCACCTGTGATAGAAATATCCACAGTTTCTGTATCGAGGGAGGAGGGGTCTATGCTCATCAATTTGTCTCCAAGGATATAAGCACGCCCGTCAATCTGTTCGAGTAGGAAGGAAGTAGTTGACAACTTTGCTGGTAAAAGTTTGGCCAGACTGTCTAAGTAGTATAAGCTTCCCGATGAGGTCAAGGCAATGGCACCCTTATTGAAGAAGTTGTTCACCTGCAACACGGTTGAATCAAGTTTGTATTCGTTTTGGAAAGTGCCATGGAACGCACTATACACGTGAACAACGTTCGAGTGTTGCGAGTAGAGAATCGCTTTGGATTTCTTGTTGACGAGGGTGAATGAATCCAAAACAAACCCTCTCAAGTCAATTGCCCACTGTACTGATGGTTTTTCCCAAGTCGCCACGGAGATTAACTGGTAGTTGCCTAGGCCAATGACCTGATTTGCCGACTTTAAATCCACACTTTCAATTCTGTTGACAAAATGGTCAACATGCTCGTGTGTGAATGCATTCTCTAGGAACACAGCGAATGCCACCGATGCCAAGAGCGAATATGCTGCGGCAATGTGGAGCTTCATGGTATGGAAAAATGAAAAAATATAACGAGCGAACTTCACGAGCGAAGCGAGTGAAGTGAGTAAGTGAGTAAGTGAGTAAGTGAGTGAGTGAGTGAGTAAGTGAACTTACATTAAAAAAGACTTACTGAAGGAGCGGAAGAACTTCACGAGGGAAGTGAGTGAAATAACATTGTATAGATAATTGTGCAGTGAGTGAATTAACATAATAGAGACAATTGAGCAGTGCGAACTTCATTCGCTTCGCTCGTGAAGTGAGAGGGTAGTAGGATTAGCTAAGTGTGCGGCATTGACAGCTAAGGACTAACAATTGTGTTGTGTTGAGCGTCGCACTGATAGAGATAGAAACAATTTGAAATAGTGATCACTGATAAGTGTCAAAGTCAGATACACGGGAATCAATTGATCTTTGAGCTATTTTTGTATAAGTGTCTAGGTTAGCGAGCCAAACCCAAAGCAAGAGATTTTGAAACTAATGAAGCGACTCAATGTACACTAATCTCTACTATATGAAAGCTGAGCCATCCAACGTACTGTAATCAAGCCATGACAAGTGGTTTCATTTAATGTTTGACTCCATTTATCGAAACCGGTGAACTGACGAGTTTTAGTTTATTCATTCATACACTTGGTTTTACTCATTCAGTTTATTCATTCATACACTTGGTTTTACTCATTCAGTTTATTCATTCATACACTTGGTTTTACTCATTCAGTTTGTTCACCATTCAGTCTGGTCACCATTTATTCTGGCCACCATTCAATCTGTTCACTCAGTCTGTTCACTCAGTCTGTTTGCTCAGTCTGTTTGCTCAGTCTGTTCACTATTCAATGTCACTCACTTTGCTACTCACTCAATTTGCTACTCACTCACTCGCTTCGCTCATCTTCTTTTACACATACTTCCTCTTCCTCTTCCTCTTGTCAATTCACTATTATACATACCTCATCTTACTCATGCTTCATCTATGTACTTCTTGCTTACCCTCCTCCCATCCTGCTTTTTTCTATTCACGTGACTTTATAATAATGTAAGTTCACTCACTCTCGTTCAGTAATGTCTATATAAACGTAAGTTTACTCATTCGTAATGTCTATATAATTGTAAGTTTACTCATTCGTAATGTCTATATAATTGTAGGTTTACTCATTCGGAATGTCTATATAATTGTAAGTTCACTCATTCGTTCAGTCATTTCTTTACTTACCCGGACTCATATACAAAAGAATTGTTCGGACTTTTGAAAAACTTTACGCACATAATTAAGTCGCCCGATACTCTAACGAATCTTTGTGGATCCATCGGCTCGATGTGTCAATGTGCGTAGAGCAACACCATTATCAGGAAGACCGCTCTTGCATCGGGTAATTAATCGTTGCACACCTCGTTCTGAGGTGTACATTCACCATGTCTGCTTCACAATGAAACACACAGTATTTGTGTGTCGATGCGTGGAGTTTGCGGTGCGATATCCATTGGTTCCGTTGCAAGGCTGTTTTCAACAACCGGGAAAGAAGCTTTCCACTTCTTTTCTGAGCTGATGATATACAGACGAACATGACTAGTGTAGTATTTTCCTATAGTTTAGATATGATTGACTACTTCACTACCTGGAGAGTTTTATGCATTGCGAATAATACTCGTGAGTGATTTAGGAGTTGTGAATGTACTCTCATTAACTCTTAAGCCAAAAGTTTCTGTATTTCACAACCACCCTCTATTTACTAACTGTTCACCACCTATACTAACCTTCACAACCACAACTATCTACTAACCTTCACAACCACCCCATCACTATTCAAACGCTCCATCTTTCTCTATTAACTACCTATGCCCATATTGAACCACAAACCCTTTTTGTCTATCAACCCCTACCCCCTATGCTAGAGTTGTTGAGCTGGCTCGCAATCACATCAACCTCCTCTTTTTTCTCTGGACGTCCACCACCCTCCTTCCACAACCACAACGCCTCGGTAGCATAACTCCTCACACTCAAGTTGCGTGTTTTCTGTTCGTCAGCAGCCTCTGTCAAAGTCTCTATCACTTGTAACTGCTCAACCAAATCCCACACGAGCCCCTCGAATTGGTCCACCATCAGCTTGAGCTCGTCATCAGCATCCTCGCGCAAAGGCAAAATGTTATACTTGTGGCGTCCGAGTTTGTGGAGAATCCTGCCCAATGTTCTGATGCTAATACATCGCTGACCAGGGAGCACAGAACGCGCAAGATGCGCAAGCTCGGGAAGCGTATATCCCGCCATGTGGGGATTTTCAGAGTGGTGATGGAGACCCGCGTGCGTTGGAATCATTTCAGACGTTCCATCCTCCAATTCGATCAAACTTCCATTGAAGTCAAAACGCATGTCCGAGACCGATTCGTACGTGCTAGGAACATGTGTGGGGACGGGGTCCACCATCCAAGACATCTTGGCTGTTTCTTTCGGCAAGTCAGGATAGTACTTTTCATGGAGCTTGTCGAAAAACTCGGGGTCATTCAAATCTATGTCCTTTTGCTTTGGTTTGGGGAAATGGACTCCGATATTCTCTCTGTATTGTTCTTCATCTGCACCAAACTGGTAATCATCCGGTGCAATTTCTTCACTGGGAATATTCGTGTTGGGGATCATGTCGTTCAAGTCGTCCACATCCTCCCAACCCTCCTCATCAATATGGACGTCTTCATCCAAGTCTTCGTATTTCACAGTGGCAACCGTGTTGAAGGTGACTTTTTTGGTTGGTTTTACAGATTCTTTGTCGACTTTCTGTTCACCCGAATCTTTCTCTTCATCCCCAAACTCATTTTCCCTAGTGTGTTCGTTATGATTTCCCAAACCCAAAGCCTTTTCCACGTCCTCTTTGTCTAAATGAGAAAGGTCCTTCAACCCCTGCTCTGTGCGTAGCCCCCCTATCCAGCCGTTATAGCCCTCAGCATGTTCATGATGATCGTGTTCGGGTGGATTTGCATGAGCTCTCTTTGTTGATCTATTGAGCAAACTCTGGATGACTTTTGGATTCAAAGACCTCATGAGTTCTGCCTTTTCCTCAGCAAGTTCTTCTGGTGACATTGCTGCCATTCTATCGAGGTTTTCTTTGTGAATCTTTTCTGCTTCTGATAGTTCTTCAGTATTGTCCGTGGTGGCAACGGGCTTTTCGACCTTCTTCTGCTCCGCCTTTCTTTTGCTCCATCTCAGTTTGGCCATGCGTGGGAACCCTGTTGGAGGGCCCATGGGCGCCACAGGAGCTATGGGATCGGGTACATCTTTCTCCACAATTTCACCAATCAAGTCCATTGTTAGCAATATTTGAAAGATAAAAAATGATGAGTGAAATGGAGGACTAAAGAGGAAGATAGATGAAGATTAGGAGGGGACTATGAGGAGGGAAGTATGAAGAGAGGAAATATGAGAAAGGGAGTGAAGGAGTAGAATGTAAGGCAACCACCAAAGTCAAGTTTTGGTTGATTATGAGATGTTTTGTAGGCGATTGTACTAAATATTTAGCAGCGAAACGTTGAAAGAGCCATAAACCAGTGTTATATTGAAGAGCACTAGGAAAGTTTTGAGCCTGTTTTTGAGAGAGGGCCAAGAGAAAAGATTGACACAGTTGAAATATTTGAAGTTCGAAGATGTAAGATGTAAAGATGGTGAATAAATGGTTAGAATGTCTATAAATGCTATTGGAATATCCCATACTTTCTGAATACCCACACTTTTTGAATACTATTGGAATACCCATACTTTCCAAATACCCATACTTTCTGAACACCCACACTTTCTGAATACTCTATCTATATATACTACACCTGAGATATTCAATCCAGTTGTACCTGTTCATCCTCCTCCTTTTGCAGCTCTGAACCTTCACGAACATAACTCGGAAGATAGCAATCCTTCTTCGCAATCTTCTCCTTGATATTTTCCATAAAACTCTCACTAACCTCGTCAGAATAAAACAAAAACTTCTCCAACAGCCCGTCCGGCTTCAGCTCGCACTTGTGCAACAAAAACTCGGCAAAAGGCACCATAATAACAAGCCCTGCAACCGCTAGCTCACTAGTGGTATATGCCCTTGATGACGAGTTGGAATTCCCATTCAACGCAAAGTTGATCCAATTTTTCTTGTAACCCATATCAAACGGTCTCTCTTTGATGTCGTAGTGAACAACCACTCTAACCCCCTCCGAGTCGGCAACATTGACATACCGATCGCCCTTTTCTACTCTTGGTGAACTGCTCCTCTTCACCCGCTTGCCCTGATTTCTCGATTTCCACCTCATGTACCGCTTCCTCTGGTTCAAGGTGATGTCGTCTAAAGTTGTCATGTTGAGCGAAATGTATCGCACGTTCAGTGCCAACAACATCCCTAACATCAACAAAGCAAAACCCCCCACTACATAGAGTGGTATGAAGTTGTGGTTGAGGCCCCTTCTGTTGTTGGAGGGCGTATAGCGTATCAAGTAGACTCCTGTGGTGAAAAAGTAGCCAAAGAACCATCCGATAAACTTGACGAAACACAAGTAGTTCTTCTGTCCAATCGCAGTTCCAATCCATACGCAGTAGTGATCGAACTTGAGAACGTTTATCTTGAGGTCCTTGGAGTAGAATGTACGCGGAAGTGCCAATGATTGTGTTTGCGAACAGTATGACGGAAACCCATACTGGTCACAGAAGAACAACTCAGGGACCTTTGTCAAGCTGTCATTGTTTCCATATAAGTCAAAAGGCTGTATCTTTGGTGACTCGCCAGGACCTGTGGCGAATATCATCACCCAGTAGAAGAAGACCAAGAACTCGCATAGTCCAGCGATGATCCATAGAGAAACTGCCACTCCGTGTGAATGATGAGCCCAAATCTCCTTGTACCCTAGCGCGTAATAGCCCGCGAAGTTCATGTATGCTATGATGAAAACGAGAGCAACCGGCACCACCCGCTTTGCCCACACTGTGTGTAGGAGTGGGGTGTCTAGCATTGCTAGTGGGTGATTACAGTTTTGATACGAGTGCGGCAATAGTGCAGGTTGGAAAGTAGATTAAGACTTTACATGTTGCGACGAAAGTGGACGTAGAATATATTGAGGTAGATTAATATTTAACATGTTCTGACGAAGAGGTCGTATGTATAGTTGTGTAGATTAAGAGTTTACATGAATGTGAAGGTAGTATACACGTTTATATAGATTAAGAGCCAGTGAGATAAATGCAGAGAGTATGCATAATGGTGTAGATTTCGTATTTCAGATTAAAAAATGCAGGAAATGCACATTAGAAAAAGTGCAGATTACATAGGCAGAATAGCGCAGATAGAGGAGAGATAATGCAGGTTTAGTAGGCAGAATAGTGCAGATTATAATGGAGCACTGCAAGCTAGAAGAGATCTGGTTAGAAGACACTGCGCCGGAGTAACACAAGACCGAGTCGATGCAAGATTCAACTGGGGTTAGATAACGAGGGGGTAGACATGACATGGGGTTGGGTAAAGTTGGGGTGAAAATGACATGAGGATAAGTGGAATATGTGGTTTTGACAAAAAAATTCTATGAGTGCTATTAAGCAAGTTCACAAACGAAGAAGTTTAGTGTATGATGACAGTCTAACAGAACTTTTTCACATTTCCAGGATATTCACAAACTTCAACATAATTTTTGTAAAAGGGATAATCCGAATAGTCAAAAAGATTTAACTCAAGTACTAAGTGCACAAAATAAATGAATGCACAAAATAATACTTCTAATGAATGCACAAAATACCTAGTGAATAGTGAGTTCAAGAGCATATAAAATGTTTATGTGGACGAGCGATAGCTTAAAGAGCTTGATAACGTTTGAAAAATGATAGCATGTTAGTAAATATATCTAATAATTGACCTGTTATAGAATACATTTAATATGGTAAAATTGTTTCCTCTTGGTACATTTGTTTCCTTTGTAGCTCCACCAGAATTGTAGCCATATGGTTTGAATGTGCTGAGGGAACTTCACGAGAAGTGAGTGAACATAGTGAGTGAGCTTAGTAAACTGAGTGACTGAGTGGCTGAGTGACTGAGTGGCTGAGTGACTGAGTGGCTTCTGAAACGCCTTGTACTCACCTTCTATACCACTATATTATAGTAATTCCAACCCAATTGTCCATCTCGCTTAGAGAGAGATGACTTAAACAATGCAAAATTGTACAGAGTTCGCACTCGGGCACATTGTCGTGATGAAATCAATCTAGATCACATTTCACTAATATTCAGTTTACAGGCTCTTCCTCTGGGACCATAATTGAGAATCCCTGAGTTAGGACAAATTCTCCAATAGCATCTGCCTATATAAACCAACTGTTAAAGGGTCCTGATTATTCTGAAATATTGTATCCTCTGATGATTGGTTTTTTAGTCTCATTATATCCTCTGATGATTGGTTTTTTAGTCTCATTATATCCTCTGATGATTGGTTTTTTAGTCTCATTGTATCCTCTGATGATTGGTTTTCTAGTCTCATTGTATCCTCTGATGATTGGTTTTTTAACTCATACATTGTATCTTCTAATGATTCGTTTCTTACCTCCCATACTATCTTTATACCCAATAACCCCCCCTCTAATCTTACCACAAGCCATCATTTCTCCCTACAAATCCCCAATCCACCACTCGTGAAATAGTTACGAAATAGTTGTAAAATAATTGATTCACTTGTATCAATCTAAAATCATCCAAATGCTCGACGGTATGTCTATCACCCCCCAACTTACACCCTACTAACCCAGGAAGATGACAGGGACATGTGTCCCATCTGTAAGACGGACAAGTATCTCTCGCCCAATATGACGTTTCTCATAAACCCCGAGTGCTACCACAAGATTTGCGAATCGTGCGTGGATCGCATCTTTCTGCTTGGACCCGCACCGTGTCCATATCCGGGCTGTGGCAAGATATTGAGGAAGAACAAGTTCAAGACACAGGTGTTTGAGGACTTGCAAGTGGAACGTGAGATTGACATCCGCAAAAAGGTCAGCGCAGTGTACAACAAGACCGAAGAGGATTTCCCCACTCTCGAAGAGTACAATTCCTATCTAGAAAACATAGAAACAACGATATTCAACTTGACCAACGGGGTGGATGTCGAGGAAACTGAAGCTGAGTTGGCCAAGTATGAACAGGAGCACCGTATAGAGATCTTGGAGAAGAACATGCGCGAATCCCAGAAAACTTCAAACCAGGTAAAGTACCAGGAGGCAGTGGAGCGGTTGAAACAGGAAAAGTTCCGTTTGCAAAAGCAGATGGAGATCGAAGACATCGAGTATCAAAAACAGCAGCAGCAGGAGCTCTTGGACAAGTTGAGCAGTACGCTGGCCAACTCGGAGGAGATCATCAAACAGCAGCAGAATGCCATGTTGAAGCGTTCACTGGCACGAAAAAAGCAGTTACAGCAGTTGACGTCGCAGTTGGACCAGCAGTTCTCGTCGCAAATGGAACCTGCTCCCGAGCCCGAGGAGGCTGTGCCGTTCACGCCGTTTCAGGGTGATCGTGACACGCACCAGCACTACAAGCTTCTTCCGATCCCCAACCTTGAGGAGGAAGAGATTGACAAGCTTTCGCTGGGCACATACTATGATCCTTATGTGAACAAGTTTGCGAAGAACAAGGAGTTTTTGGGTGGGGGTTGGAGATTGGGTATGGTTTTTGAGCGGGCCTTGAGTGAGGCGTTCATGGGTTTGGGGTGTAATGTGGAGCGGGAGAAGGTTCCGCGAGAACAGAAGGAGGGAGAGAGGAGCGAGGTTGTTTAAGGAAGGTGGGAGAGAGGAGTGAGGATGTTTAAGGAAGGCGGGAAGGATATGGGGGGAGTTGTTTGAAGTGGGATCATATGCCACTAGAAGGAAGGGGAAGGAATGAAGAAGGAAATTTTGAAATGAAGGAGAAGGCATACAATAAGAAGGAGAAATCGTATAGTATGAAGGAGAAGGCATACAATAAGAAGGAGAAATCGTATAGTATGAAGGAGAAGGCATACAATAAGAAGGAGAAATCGTATCATATGGAGGAGAAGGCATACAATACGAAGGAGATCATACAGTGAGAATGCGGAAGACGAATTAAGGGTAGATTTTGAGAAGGTGGTATAGAGAGTAAAGGTACAATTAGAATGCAAGTGATCAGGATGCCACAGGTTAAGTCAAAGAAGCCATCATGGGCCAGTCAGAAAATGACATTATGCTAACAGGTAATGGGGCATGTGAGCTAAGATGAGGCATGTGAACAGGTTCAAGAATGGACCATGTTGACAGGTTTAAGATGAGTATTTCAATATGTGGCATGCCGAATGGTTTAAGATGGGCATTTCAATATGTTTAAGAATGAGCTATGCCAACAGGAACATAATGCCAACAGGCTTCAAAATGAACCATCAATTCATGTTTGAAAATGAATAAATGAGGCCTAGTCCACAATAGACCATCATGTCAATAGGTCTCAGAGTGAACCATCATGCAATAGGTCTCAGAGTGAACCATCATGCAATAGGTCTCAGAGTGAACCATCATGCAATAGGTCTCATATTGAACCATCATGCAATAGGCCTCAGAATATACCGTCATTTCAACAGGTCTAAGAATGAACCATCATATCAACAGGTCCCAGAATAAACCATCATTTCAAGGTCTCAGAATAAACCATCATTTCAACAGTCTCAGAATTTTCAACGCCTTTCAAAATGAACCATCATGCCATGCTTGAAAATTAATTATAAGACCTAGTCCGAATACAAACCATCATGCAACAAGTCAGCATTAGATCAGTACAACCATGCAAAAAGTCAGATTAAATATCTGTCAAACAACCTTCAAACAACCACCAAGTCATCAGAATATAGAATGGTTATAGAAATGCATAGCACGTGCAAGTGTGCCGATCGCAGGGAGTGGCTGGGTTGGAATGTAAGCTTGCATACAGCACACAAAGACTAGACAGTATGTGCCCGAAACCGGGCTTTTCTAACCACGCTTGATCGACTGGCATATTCAGACCTTCCAGAAATTATGCGGATAGTGAGTGCTGCGTAACAGACAGGTGGACCCAACAAACATGTGAAGGACGAAAATACCCAACAGTTTACGTTCAACAGATCACAGATCACCAATGACGCTTTTATTTCTTAGAAGCATGAGAATATTTTTCAACTCCCAAAGCTTAAGGTTAATTCCAAGAGCATGTATTTTTTGAAGCCCCAAAAGCTTAAGTTTTTTACCCAAAGGGGGTTATGTTCTGGCTGGGATTATCTGGCATGGGGAAGCGCAGTTTGTTTCTCCAAATGCAACGAATTAAAATGCAGGTACACGAGAACCGTGGGCTCGCGCATAGCAAGGGCAGCCGAGATGTGTGTCAGTAGCTTGCATACAGGCTGAGTACAATTCCTCGCAATTTCTGGATGATGACATTGTTGGGCGAATATGAGCTAGCCTTGATTAGAGCTAGAAAACACATGAGGAATGGCACAGGTATAGGATGTTGCACATTTAGGTGAGAGGACATTTAGGTGTTGAGGAACATTCAACTGGAAGAACACCTGATAAAACTTGGAAGAACACCTTAGAACTTGGAAGAACACCTTAGAACTTGATTAAGAACACCTGTTGGAACTTGATTAAGAACACATGCTACAACTTATTTAGGTATTAAGGAACACCTGTTAAGGAACACATTTAGGTGTTAAGGAACACATATTTAGGTATTAAGAAAAACTCGATTTAGGTACTAAGGACATATGTATTAAGGTAATAAGGATACGCTCTCAAAAGGGGAACACGCATATGCTATTCAAGCATGATACATGTGAATTAGACAATTTAGTCTACATGATTGGGTAGAAGCATCAGTGCGTATTGACACATTTCGGTAAAATGATGTGACTTTAGCTTCCACAGAGATTCGGTCAAAGGGAAAAGAACCTGTCATTCACTGATATTTCATTTTCATTGTATTCTTTAATTCAATCTGTTGGATTCTAGATTCAATCTGTAGCATTTTTGCATTTGAATCGATTTAGTGCATGAAATTCAATGCATTTATTTTTGCATTCAGTGCATACTTTCAATCATTCATTACTTTATTTCTATTCTGTGGTTTTTTAGTCTGCCCTTTCACCACCCACTCAATCTTGTTTATTTGTATCTAAGATCACTCAAGTATCTATGTCAGTTCACTCAAGTATCTATGTCAGTTCACTCAAGTATCTATGTCAGTTCACTCAAGTATCAAGTATCTATGTCAGTTCACTCAAGTATCAAGTATCTATGTCAGTTCACTCAAGTATCAAGTATCTATGTCAGTTCACTCAAATATCTCTGTAAGTTCACTCAATCATCTTTATATGTAAGTTGACTCACTCAATCATCTCTATATGTAACTCAGTTATCTCAGTTCACTATCTCCTCCCCTGCTCAATAAGGGAATCTGTGCGAAATCCACTGGTTTTTGCCTCCATTCTCTCGGCATCCAGATCATTCCCTCACTCATTTCAGCAGAGAGTGAGTGAGTGAACTTACATTATTCACAAAGTCGGTCAGTCAGTCAGTCAGTCACTCAATTAGTCAGTCACTTAACTCAGTCACTCAGCCACTCAGTCACCCAGTCACCCAGTCACTCAGTCACTCAGTCATTCACCAACTCACCAACTTCACTCACTTCGTTCGTGAAGTTTGTTCGCTCGTTCGTTCGCTCCCTCCACTAATCAAAAAACCTCGCCTCAGGGTGATAATACACAGGACACTCATAATACGACCGTTTAACCTCATCCCACACACTGTCGTTGCCCTTCTTCATGGTTTGCTCCGGCACAACAACATCCTCAAAAGTGCACTTCAAACCATAGTTGGCCAAGTCAATCTCCAGCAACTGACGATACACATCGTACACCACTTGCCTGTCCGCACCGAGCCCATTGAAAAACAGAAACACGCCGTGCGGCTTGAGCAATCCAACCACATAGTCAAACAATTCAAGCATGTCCGAATAGTGCTCAGAGAAGGTATCATAGTAGATTCCGTTGAAAAAAACCTCGCCCAGAGAAAGAAGGACATCGAGCTGATCCTGCCATCTTCCCTCCAAAACCACGACGTTCTTCTTTTCGTACCAGCCATCTTTGCGCATTTTGGCGAGGACATCCGGGTGTGCCTCACAGATGTAGTGCTTCGTGGGCTTGTCTTCCTGAATCATGGAGTCGATGATGCCCATACCAAAACCAATGTTCAAGATGTTGACCTCGGCATCCTGCTCACCGTCCACGATGGCGCCTTTGAAGAGTGAGTCTTTGCCTAAACGCATGATGTTTGTTTCCCACAGCATCATGACTCCGTCTTTATTTTCTTGGGTGATGAGCGCATCGTCGGTGTATTCGAGTTTGGTAGAGAGATAAGTAGATTGATGTTCTGCGGGGTCTGCAGAGGTTGTATTGGACTGTTCAGACAGAGTTTTTGTTTGGTTGTCTGCTGGTTTAGTTGAGTCAGTTCCAGTCTTTAAATCATTAGTTTTCTTCTCAACCTCTCCCTCAACCTCTCCCTCATTAGTTGCGAAACGCTCGTGGTCAAGATCATCAGTATCATCAATCACCTCCATATCAAACTCACTCACCTTTCTCAAAAGAAGCTCGGCACGCACACCAGCAGAGACAATCTGCGCGTAAATCGGCAAATGGCTGAGTTTGCGCTTGTTAAGAATACAACCCGGAGTGTCATTGTTGACGTCAGCCAAACACCACCCGGCACCGTATTCCAACAAAATTTCGGTCATCTTCTCCACAACAGCGATTTCTTCGGCAGAAGCATCAGCAGGCACGTTTTGACACATCAAGTGGAGCGGCGTGGTGGTGGAGGAAGGTTCTTCTTCGATGCTGTTTTCGTAGTTGACGGCCTCTTCCACGGTGTACGTGGCTGGGATACCTGAGCTCAAGTAGTACTTGAGCTTTTCGGTGTAGGACTCGGTTATAGGGCGCACTTGGAAGCGGCAGAGGTCGTGGAGGTCAGACATGGTGATTTTTCGATGAGCTTAGGTAAGCATATATTCGGATGGAAGGAGGGGAGGGAAAGGGAGAGGAAAAGAAAAGGTAGATGAAAGGGAGAGAAAAGGGGGAAAGGAAGACGAAGAGGGGAAATGAAGAGAAAAAGGGGAAAGGAAGAGGAAGAGGGGAAAGGAAGAGGAAAATCATCAATAGTAAATTTATGTAAAGGGTTATAAAATCAAACACTAAGTGAAATTATGTAAAAAATCATTATGTAAGAAAAATTATGTAAAAACATTATAGTAAATAGTAAGTAAATGAAAGAAAAAGTAATAAACAGAAAAGGAAAGAGAAAGAGAAAAGAAAAATCCATCAGTTCAGTGTAAGCCCAAGTAGTATAGTCATTGTATTATCGATTGTAAAAATATTGATACAAGTTATAAACATCATTTGTTCATGTTAGTTCTCATTCGTAGTAATCATTCGTCCACGTAGTAAACACCCTTGACTGCTCCATTATCTCGTGTTCCTCTTTTAGTCATCAGTAACCAAGTACTGTAATGTAACCAACCCGTAAATTACCAATGACAGACATTCCAGTGTCAATGTCAGCAAAAGTGACACTAAATCAAATGACAAGACAAAATCAAGTGATTGATCATTAATCAAGTGATAGTATGCAAGCAACAAGTACGACTACTATTGTTCAGATTCCTTTGTGAAAAGGTTAAGCATCTCGGCAAAGCATGGCTGCTAAAAAAATCCACATAGCGGCTTACGTAAGCCGGTCATTTGCGGCGCACAGGATCGGGATTTCGAGCAGCAAGCCGAGCGTTAGGTAAGCAGGTCTTATCGCACGGAACATGTGATGGAACAAACGGCATTGGCTAGCGAGCCGCTGACGGTGTCGTGGGCTCGTGGATGCGTAGTCAATAGAATGGATCTCGATCGTGCGATAGAGGCGCCGCAAGACCTGCTTCGCTGAATGTCTTTTTAGCGAAGCCGGTTCTCCGTGATCACCTGATCCTCCAAGCGAGGTCCAGCGAAGAAAGCGGTCCGTTTTCGTGCCGAGGTCAAGTGGCTCCCATCTTTTCATGTCTTCGAGTTGGCATTGTGCTTTAGCCTTTTAACTTCTCGTACTTGTAGTACTGACTTTTTGTGGAACTGAGATCAGAATGAGCTGGGAGGCGCTCTGCACGTCGTGTTTGTCCGCCCACTATGCTATCTAACTTTGCGGAGATATTCAGTAAAAAATATGCACTTGGGAGAAAATGATTTGAGCCCCGAGAGATGCAACCGTTTGGGGACACCAACCAAGCTCGCTATTTAGTGTTCGAAGCGTAAACAATGCTTTTGCGCACAGGAAAGCGAGATAGGAGAAAATGGGGTTTAGGAGGAGAGAAAAGATGGAGAGAAAAGATGAAGTGGAAGAGAAAAGATGGAGTGGGGGACAAAAGGAGGGGCAGAACTGGCAAATTATTTTGCTGACTTTTTTTTTGCACCCAATGGTACAAACAACTGAGAACTCTTTCATTACACCTATTCTCCACCTACAAAACCTTAATCTAGCCTTCCACACATCCTACGTTAGTATACCTTAATAGGCTCTTAATTATACAAAGTATAATTATACTCTGCGCACGCTCCTGCGTACACTCCTAACCAGGTATCATGATTATCATTACTGGTGCAGAATAATTATGAATATGAATGTGGTGATTATGAAGATAATGGTACTGTCTAGATAATGTGATGAAGGATAGAGACAGACATGATCAAACCAACTTTTTCGACATAAACTTTACTACCAGTTTTTACCTTCTTTAAAAACCTACCAATTACCTTCTCCAAGTACCTACAAATTACCTTCTCCAAGTACCTACCAATTCCTAATTTATACCATTCTCTACTCCTTGATAGCATTGCATCGCATGTATACTGCCGCGGCCCGGCATGGTCGGACTGTTTTTCCGCGTTTTGCACCCCAACGACTATGCAAAGTTGCCTGCAGTCAGCAGAATGACGGCTTCCCAGAGCACATGGCGCATAGACGGTGAAATTGCTAAAGCCGAAAAAGGACACTCAAGGAGCACGCCGGGCATGAAAATTTCAGATGGCTAGTATGGGCAGATCGGAGGCCTTTGGGCGAAAAGTGCGTTCTGGCCGCGCAAACAGCCCACGCTCAACATCATTAGCAGCATATGAGCGCCCTTAGCACCCGGCCCAATAGCCGTGTCTCCCTGTTTCCTGCCTAGTCAGTCAGCCAAAATTATTTTCGGACAAGATATCTGGAGTCTTTTCAGAATCATACGATCTGCATTTCTTTTCTTTCTCTGCAAGGTAAGCATGGGGTCTTTTCAGACATATAAGGTGTCGCTTGCACGCTGGTATGATAACAAGTGCACAGATGAACGCGCCAAAGAAAGAAGACGACTACACCCTCAAGTCACACGAGGGCCAGTCTCAGGCATTTCTCGGGCACATGATGGAAATGCTGCAAATCCAAGACATGTACGCGCCTCCACAGCCAGCAATGCAAAACAACATTACGGAGCCACTGCTCGGGCAGCTTGGTGCACACACGATGCACACCACTCTGTCTCAGACACACTACAACCAACCACCGTGGCACATGAAAACGCAGGGGCCAGTGTTGCAACCCCCACCAAACAACTTCCACTTTCAAAACACGCAGATAACGCCGCTTGTGCCGCAATATGGAGATTCGCTGCTGCCCAGAACACTGGTGTTTGGGTACGGCATGACATATGAGCAATATCCCGGTGAGTTTGAAGACAGAACCAACTACAATATATCGTCGCAGGATCGCCAGGGTAGCGATGCCAGCAGTACTCAGAAGGATTCGCCCAAGAGTGTGAATTTCCAGAAACCGCGGTCGAAGAGCGCGCACAATGTCATTGAGCAGCGGTACAGGAACAAGATCAATGACAAGTTCCAGATCTTACAGCGTGCTGTGCCCACGCTCCGCGTTTTGGCGGTTCAGAAGAAGAAGTACAAGGAGTTTGAAGATTCGAGTGAGGAGGATCTCGATGACGACTCTGTTCTGGTGACGGCCAACAGTGTGGTGGACTTGGAGGGCTTGGAGCCTGCGCGCAAGTTGAACAAGGGTACCATTTTGGCCAAGTCCATCGAGTATATTCGCTTTTTGGAGTTGAAGAACGAGCGTTTGCGCAACGAGCACGAGGCTCTTTTGACTAAGGCGAAGATGATGGGAATTGAATAGGTAGTTTATGGGAGGATTAGAGATGGGGATGGGGACAGAAATAACATCGACAATGACAAGGACGATAGCAAATACTAGATAGTCTCTTGGAGGTGATGTGGTTGGTCCGGGACCAACTGCACGCTGTGATGAATGGAGTGGGGGGGGGGGAGGGAAGAAAGGTGGGATACAGATCGCATAAGCAGTTAATGTATTCAGGTTAGATCGGGGACTGATTGGGTAGTGTTTGATCGGGGACTGATTGGGTAGTATTAGATCAGGAGATTGGGTAGTACTAGATCAGGAGATTGGGTAGTACTAGATCAGGAAACTGATTGGGTAGTACTAGATCAGAGGCCGATCAGCTAGTACTTAAATCAGAGACCGACCAGGTAATACTAAATCAGCACACTCACAGCCGACGGTCAGATCAGACCAGTTAATACCTCAGCTAGTCTGTCAGATCACCCGTATCAGTTAGTCAGATCCAGACCGTTAGTCAGATCACTCACCCAGATCACAGATGGTAGAACACTGACCAGTAGTCAGCCCAGTCCCAGTCCCATATAATGACTAGACAAGTTGCGAATGCAGTGACCGTTCGCATGCCGAGATAGCAAGGGCCAAAGGATCGAGCAGTCATCAGCACTCTGGGAAACGCTCACACTCCAGCCAGGCACCTAACCACGGGTGCTGCATCGTTGCGTTGCGTGATATTCTGCAAACGCGCTTATATGCAAAGGCTCTTATAGTGTACGACATCAGACGACACAAGGAATATAAGAAAGGGATAGAGGAGGGTGTAGGCGAGCGAACTTCACTCGCTACGCTCGTGAAGTGAGTGAATAGTGAGTGAGTAGTGAGTAGTAATTAGTAAGTGAGGAGTTAGTAGTGAGTGAGGAGTTAATGAGTGAGTAGTAAGTAGTAAGTGAGTGAGTGAGGGAGTTAGTGAGTGAGTGAGGAGTTAGTGAGTGAGTAGTGAGTAGTGAGTAGTGAGTAGTGAGTAGTGAGTAGTGAGTAGTGAGTAGTGAGTAGTGAGTAGTAAGAGTAAATAGTAAGCAGTAAATAGGAAGTAGTAAGAGTAAATAGTAAGCAGTAAATAGGAAGTAGTAAGAGTAAATAGTAAGCACTAAATAGTAAACACTAAGTATTCAGAGTAAATAGTGAATAGTCGGTAGCACCCAACAGATCAACCACAATTAAACCTTCAGACCACTATTCCGCCAAGCTTATCCAACGACAGCATACACGTGATGCCGCCTCAAAGTGTACATTAGGGAGGATGCAAAAATGGGTATCATGGGGTGAAAATGTTGCAAGGCTCAAGACGGAGGTGTAGAAAGGCTATTTAAAGCTATTCTAAGAAGGTAATTTAAGGCTAGAAAAGATACTGAGATGATGACGAGGATTGTTCTGAATCTAGGAACATTATGGGTAAGACTGTTCTGAATAGAAATATTCTGACTCTAGAGTATTTGGATTATCTGGAGAAATAACTACTCTAAGACTACTCTATAGACAAAACTCAAAGATTCAGATACTTTAGACTATTCAAGTATCGACGTTCTAAAAAGACTAAGCAACGTTCCTGCGCTTTATGTAATGACTCTTTTCCCATCCGAGAAATAGCTGTTTTCATGTCTTTCTTCTTAATCCATAGTTTAGCCACCGTTTTAATTTATTGTATGTGGTCCAAGTTTCTTAATCTATTCAATGATTTTAATCTATCGTGTAATATTTCAGAAAGTCTATACGATGGCCTATACGAGGGTCTATACGATGGTTCTTAATCTGATATATATATGTAATACGTGTTTGATATGATACTATTGGTTATTTTCAGTGATTGTGATAGTGAGTGTTTTACTATTCCCGGATCGTACACCTGTTACTATTCGGGCTCACACCTTTGGCTCATTATTCGATCTTATTCGATTTCACACTATTAAACATAAGCCTATCTTATACCATTTATCTTATACCATTTATCTTACACCATTTATCTTAGACCATTATCTTAGACCATTATCTTATACCATTTATCTTGATGATCTTATATTGTCACCTTTCTGTCTTCACTCACCCACTCACTCACCCACTCACTCACCCACTCACTCACTCCGCTCGTTCGTTCGTTCGTTGGTTCGTTCGCTCGTTCGTTCATTCGTTGGTTCGTTCGCTCGTTCGAAAATCTCTTACCCACCCGCTTACATAAATAAATCTCGTGTAACAATTTTTTCACTAGTTATGGCTCTCGCAGACTACGCTGCCCTCATCGTGGGCTACTTTAGACTGCTTCCAGTATTGCAACAAGCATCGATCTTGGTGTTGGCACCCTTCGTGTACCACATCATATGGCAGCTCTTGTATTCCCTTAGAAAAGATCGCGTGCCACTCGTGTTCCACTGGATCCCCTGGTTCGGATCAGCCGTGGGCTACGGTATGGCACCTTACGACTTCTTTGAAAAATGTCGCCAGCAATACGGTGATGTGTTTGCGTTCGTGTTGTTGGGCCGCACAATGACGGTGTATCTCGGACCCAAGGGCCACGAATTCGTCTTCAACTCCAAGGTCAGCGAGGTTAGCGCTGAGGACGCATACACACACTTGACCACCCCGATTTTCGGAAAGGGCGTGGTGTACGACTGCCCCAACCACAGGCTCATGGAACAGAAAAAGTTTGCCAAGTCGGCATTGACCGTGGAGTCCTTCCGGTCATATGTGCCTCGCATCATGGAGGAGGTCTTGCAGTACTTTGAGCAGTCGAAGCGTTTCGGACTCAAGGAAAAAGCTCACGGCAGCGCCGAGGTGATGCACACTCAGCCTGAAATCACGATTTTCACTGCGCTGAGAACATTACTCGGAGACGAGATGAGATCACGTTTTGATGCTACTTTCGCACAGTTATACGCGGACTTGGATAAGGGTTTCACACCCATCAACTTTGTATTCCCACACTTGCCATTGCCACAGTACTGGAAGCGTGATGCTGCACAGCAAAAGATTTCTCGCACTTACATGGACTTGATCGAAGAGAGAAGAAAGCGTGGTGACATTGACCCGCACCGTGACTTGATTGACTCGTTCCTCCACTCATCCACATACAAGGATGGTGTGAAGATGACGGACCAGGAGATTGCAAACTTGATGATTGGTGTTTTGATGGGTGGCCAGCACACGTCGGCTGCCACGTCGGCGTGGTTCCTCCTCCACTTGGCTGCAAAGCCTGATTTGCAGGAGGAGTTGTTTGAGGAGGTGAGCGGCGTTTTGAAGCAAAAGGGTGGCGACATCAGGGACTTGAGCTACGAGGACTTGCTGCAGTTGCCGTTGGTCAACAATGTCATCAAGGAGACCTTGAGAATGCACTCGCCATTGCACTCGATTTTCCGCAAGGTGAAGAAGCAGATGATTGTTCCGGGCACCTCTTATGTTGTTCCCAAGGGCCACTATGTGTTGGCGCTGCCTGGCTACTCTATGACCAACGAGCGCTACTTCCCCAAGGCTGCTGAGTTTGACCCACACCGGTGGGATGCTCAGGTTGAGGAGGCTGGAGACTCGGTTGACTATGGTTTTGGTGCTATTTCCAAGGGTGTGTCTTCACCGTACTTGCCATTTGGTGGTGGTAGACACCGGTGTATTGGTGAGCAGTTTGCGTATGTGCAGTTGGGGACCATTTTGGCTGCTTTTGTGTATAATTTGCGCTGGAAGTTTGCTGAGGGTGAGAGTGTTCCTGAGATTGATTTTACCTCGATGATTGCGTTGCCGATGGAGCCTGCGACTATTTTGTGGGAGAAGCGTGAGGGGTGTGTTATCTAGCCTCACTGACAAAGTCAGCGAGGCTTTTGTAAGTGGGAGTATCAATCCGAACTGACGAAGTCAGATATCATAAAGAAGTTTTTCGAACTGACGAAGTCAGCTACCATTAGGGCTGTTTTTCATACTGACGAAGTCAGTGAGGCTTTCATAAGTGGCAGTTTCGAACCGACGATGTCAGTGAGGGATATCATAAACAGTAGAGTTTCCACTGACCTGGTTAGTACTGTTGGCCACAGTACATGAGTGACCATCTATTTTGGTGACTGCTTGGTTTTGATTGTTAGATGTTTGGTTTGCTTGTGATTGCCTGGTTTTGTTGAATGGCTGGTTCTTGGCAGTCATGGTCTTTCTGTCTGATCAATGCGATTGGTTGTCAAATCCATCCCTCTCAGTTTTCTCGAATGTTCAGATCATCGATCACATGTTTTAAATGCCGATAAATGTTGAGTTTGCATTGTGACCTGATAAACATTTCACGAGCGAAGCGAGTGAAGTTCAATTATCTCTGAAATGAAATTTTGTTCAATCAATCACCCCACTCGGTCCCCTCGTGAAGTTCGTTCAGTTATATCTTAGTCAGTGTCAACTGATCAAACGTTGTACATCGTGGACTGATCAATTTAGTCAGATCAAAACGGTGGACTGATCAATCTAGTCAAATGTTTTCACCGGTGGACTGATCAATTTAGTCATGCCAGTGTCCCAAATCGGTGGATCGATCGAATTCCTAATCGGTGGACTGATATTCAGATCGATGCTCGTACTTTAGAATGGCCACATTCATATTCTTTACCCTTGTAGTAGATACCCGGTTGTGCGAATGATCTCTGGTGCACACTAATGATATTTTTCACCCTCATTCCTTCTAGGTGCTGTGTATCGCACAGATCAATCTACATTATAGTGTATCAAGTTTACAGTATACTTTATTCTATCAGTCCATATACTACCCATATACCCATATTCTACGCATATACCCACATTCGACCTTACCACTTTACCTTACCTCTCCACCCCACCTCTCTACCCCACCTCACTTTTTACACTGTTACTCACTGGCCTCCTTCACATTCTCTCTTCGATTGTCTCACATAGTCATGTCACCCAAAACAGAAATATGTAATGCTAAGCAGCACGTCTTAAACGCACCCAGTGCTCTTTGATGTACGCATCTCCTTATTCGTCTATATGGAGCATTTAGCCGAGCACTTTAGCTTGCCTACAGTAAAGACTCCTTTCCGCAGACGTCCGTTTTGTGTCTTTGGTGCAAGCAACCTTCAACGCTGGATAAGGTTGAGTTGGGCACAAAAAAAGTATATTCCAAGAGTGATTCACTTCACGAGCAAAGCGAGTGAGGTGAGTGGTAATTAGTAAGTAATAAGTTAGAAGAGTAAGTTAGTAGTAGTAAGTTAGTAGTAGTATGTTATTAAGTTAGAAGAGTAAGTTAGTAGTTACTTAGCGACTAATGAATAAATTCTTTTATCGAGTAAGCTTTATTTTGTATGTTCTTAATGAACTAGTACACTCATGATAAACCCAATGTATACACCAAACAGGCCCTTACTGCTTTCATCCAGACTAGTTTAGTTCTTGGCCAAGCGGCTAATGTTCCCCGGTTTTGTGAATGCGCGGCTCAGACACAAATGCGCAAATTTGTGTCAGCTTCTAGGAACGACAAATATGGAGATGGAAAGAGAGGGGGAGGTTGGTAGGAGGTTGGTAGGAGGTTGGCAGGGGGTTGGCAGGGGGCGGGTAGGGGTACTGGTAGGAGGCTGGCAGTGTTGATATTACTTGGCTGACAGTATAAGGTAGATGGTATCAGGTTGACAGAATCAGGTTGACAATCCAAGTTGACAGTACCAGGTGAGGTACCAGACTGACAACACTAGGCTGGCAGTACCAAGGACCAAACTGACAGTAACTCCTTGGGATTTTGTAATAGCTCTTAAAACATCATAGCCCTTTAAACATTACTACTTTTACAGTCCCCGGCAAGCCTTGACAACTTGGTTCACATTTGACTTTTGTGAACCATGGTGCTTGATCTAGTGAAGGAGACATTTGTGTAATATTTTTTAGAAGTCCGTAGAAGTCCGTATACGAGGGAATAGTTCCACACCTGATGTTAACGTCGTAAAGAAACGAGCAGCTGGCCTTGTTTCTATGTGCACGCCTTCAAATGAACTCGCCTGAGGAGCATCGAAACAAAATACGAAGATGTGGAGGCGGTCAGAAAAATTTTAGTGTTTAGATTCTCGTGAAGTTTAAATGTAGAGAGCAAGAAAGAGCGAGAGAGCAAGGTATTAAGGATGCAAGAGATTGGAGAAATGCGAGCGATTAGGAGAAATGCAAGAGTTGGAAGAATGCAATAGTTGGTGGTGCAAAGATTAGGATAAATGCAAGAGTTCACAAAGGTGATGAAACTTGAACAAAATTTAAAGAGCAATTGGAGACAATAACACTAACATTAGATTTTGAAAGTACGGGATTATTGCACAGTGGGATTAAAGTGATGGATTTAAGCTTTTGATGGATTTAAGCTGTTGTTTTAAATGAGTTAACCCCAAGTTCATTCAGACTTCTTCAGAAATACTTCGCCTTTTCTCTCAGAATGTAATTACTTAAAATGTTTTAGCAACACGCCAAAATATCCTAAGGAAAAATACAATAATCCGAATCAAAATTACGACAGTAGTTTCATACAATTATGTTTATATGAATAGTACCCAGTCAAAGTTGTTTAAAATGATTATCGGTAAAAGTCATCAGTAAAGTCATCACTACAGTTTAGTGATTCCTCGTCAAGTCATTACTAAGCCAGGAGCCCAACCATTAGTTCAGAAATTTTCTTCAGTTGAGTCATTAGTCACCCACAACCAGTCTGACTACTGCCTTATACGATCTCGCTTATCTATTTCCCATCTTTAGTAAATACAAACCCGGCCAGTTATATAATGCTTAAATCACCCACTAACTCAGTCACTAACTCAGTCACTAACTCAGTCCAGTCACTAACTCAGCTTCGTTCGTTCGTGTTCGTTCGCTCGTAAACTTCGTTCGCTCGTTTTCTTTTTTACTCCACTTCAACATGAGATCCTTCCACTTGAAAGTGCCAGCCTCGCTGGCAAACATAGGTCCCGGGTTCGATGTCCTCGGCATCGGCCTTAATCTTTACATGGAGGTCAAGGTCCAGATTGACCCATCCGTGGACACCTCAAGTGACCCATACGGCGTCAAACTCTCCTACGAAGGTGACTTGGCAGAGAAAGTGCCATTACAGTCGGACCGCAACTTGGTGACCCAGACTGCGTTGTACATCATGCGCTGCAACGGCGTGGAGCGCTTCCCAGACGGAACCTGTATCCATGTCATCAACCCAGTGCCCTTGGGCAGAGGTCTTGGTTCATCAGCAGCCGCCATTGTGGGGGGTATAATGCTCGGAAATGAGATTGGTCAGTTAAAACTCTCCAAGGAGCGTATGCTCGACTACTGCTTGCTTATAGAAAGACACCCTGATAATATTGCTGCTGCCATGTTGGGTGGATTTGTCGGGTCTTACCTTAATGAATTATCGACAGAAGACTCTGCGGCGAAAAGTGTCCCATTGGAGTACATTTTGCCCAAAGAAAACACACCCAAGGACCGGATCGTCCGCTCTCAGCCACCTGAGCGTATTGCTGAGTACATTCGGTACAATTTCAACAGTCAGATCAAGTGCATTACGGTTATTCCCAAGTTTGAATTGTCGACAGAATCTGCAAGAGCTGTTTTGCCGGAATCGTACTCTAGAAGCGATGTTGTTTTCAACTTACAGAGAATTGCCATTTTGACCAGTGCATTGGGGCAGAAGGAGCCACGTCCCGACTTGATTTATGAGTCTATGAAGGATAAGGTGCACCAGCCCTACAGAAGCAAGTTGATTCCAGGTTTGGAGAGTGTTTTGGACAAGATTACTCCTGAGACTTTCCCTACGTTGTGTGGTATTTGTCTTTCTGGTGCGGGTCCTACCATCTTGTGTCTTGCTACGGGTGACTATGACGGTATTGCGGCGAAGGTGGTGGAGATTTTCAAGGATGCTGGTGTTGAGTGTACTTGGAAGTTATTGGATTTGGCGTATGAGGGGGCCACAGTTGAGGGAAGAGAAGATTAAGTGGGTAGAAGATGGAGGTAGGAGATGGAGGTAGGAGATAGAAGGTGGAGGTAGGTAGAAAATGGAGGTAGGAAGATTGAGGGGAGATAAGATTAAGGCAACATAAGGGAAAGATAAGATTGAAGCAACATGAGGTAAAGATGAGATTAAACAGCATAAGGTGAAGATACGCAGCAGGTGAAGATAAGGAGCAGGTGAAGGAGCATGAGGTGAAGGAGCATAAGGTGATGATTGAGAAAAGTTGCAAGACTGAATGTGTTAGAAGTTGAAGTCAATGAAGACATTGGTAATATATATTGAAGTGTCGATAGAGGTGATGGAGGCCAAAACCAAATAATCAAACTAGACATTGAAGATATCAAAATGCCATAAAATTTCAGTACAGCCCAAGTCCCGAGCATAATAGAACTATATAGCGTTTTGGATGAAAGGTATCTTGGGTTTCAAAGATTGATGTGTAGTGATGTACGAGATGGGTTTATAGTGTAATGTGGTAGCAGAGCTAATATGGTCTTTGTATGGGTGAGTTATAGTAATGTACGTTATAATTAGTGACCTGGTGCTCAGATGTTGGATCACTCTTAATTGCATCAAAATACCCATTTCATCTCTTTCTACTATGTACTCTTTTCAACTCTTTCCTACTCACTCACTCACTTTGCTCGTGAGTTCATTCGCTGACCTAACTCGTTTTCGGTCTCATGTGTACAGAACGATTTACGAGAGTTGAGTTTTTATTGAAAGGTATTATTCAGTCAATTCAGTCAATCAAGTCAATTTGTTTGTGTTCTGATCAAAAGCAAATTTCTAAGTCAAAAAGTTAATTTCTTTATATGTTTTATTTGGTCATCAGGCCTATATATGTTCTATTCAATCACCAGGCCTATATGTTTTATTCGGTCATCAGGCCTATGTATGTTCTATTCAATCACCAGGCCTATATGTTCTATTCAATCATCAGACCTATATGTTCTATTCAATCATCAGGCCTATATGTTCTATTCAATCATCAGACCTATATGTTCTATTCAATCATCAGGCTTATATGTTCTATTCAGTGCCTAGCCAATGTCTACTCTATTCACTCATCAAAATACTCATTCTCCTCACCCAAACAATCCTTCTTTACACCATCCTCTCTCTAAACATAAACACACCCTACCAGACACACCCCCAACATATCACCCATCTAAACATGTACTCTCTGTACTCCCCAGCTTTTCGCAACCTTTTCTCCAAAAACATTTTCCACCAATTAAATCAAGCATGGTGGCTAACGACATTCTGGTGAAAGCCCTCGCCGACGAACTCTTGGAACGCTCGGGCTCTCAGCCCATCTACCTATCACAGGTCCAGGTCACCGGGGGTGAAACCTTCTCGAGCAACTTCTTCACCAAGCTCTTCCAGCCAATACTCACAACAAGTGATTACACGCTCAGGCAATTGGTCGACGCTGCCGAAACAGTCGACACCAAGTTGAAAAGCACTAACGTGTTCAAAGAGGTCGCTGTCAGCATCCAATCTGACTTTGCTCACTATCCAATCTCAGGAACCAACTACAACAAGGATAAGCCATTGCCAACTAAAGTGCTCATCGAACTCTTACCAGTAACCTTGAACATCGCACAGGCATTCTTGAACTACAATGACGAGGATTACTTGAACGTTTGCTTAAACTATCGCAACAACAACTTCAACAACAATGCCGAGTCTGTGCGTTTGGGTGTCAATTACAATCCCTACAAACCCAACGATGGCTTGAGTACCAACCTCCTGTTGTTTCTGAGCTTGACCGACCCTCGTTTCAAGCTCTTTATTGACTTGAAACACAGACAGGAGAACCAGGAGTGGCAGGGCAACACGTTGAACGTGTCGGATGGTAAAATTGGTGTGTTGTACACAAAAGACCGCCTCTTGACTTCCACGGGATTCGGGTTGGCCAAGAAAGCCACCGATTCCGCCACGCTCAACTCGTCCGTGTTGAACACGATTCTGTGGACCAACTTGGAGCAGTTGAATCCCAAGTTCGCAACAGATGGTGTGTCGGTCACTGTTGACAGCGAGCTCACGTCATCCGACACCAATGTGTCGTTTGCCAAGTGCCAGGTGTCTGTTGATTTGTACAAGTCATTCTTCTCGCACTTTTTGACGTTCCATAACTCCTTCAGGGCTGGTAACATCACGCTGTTTGGGGGCAGTGTGCACCTGACTGATAAGTTCTACATGGGAGGTGCGCACTCTTTCAAGGGTTTCAGGAAGAACGCCATTAACGTTGATGGGGGCATGCAGTACGCCAAGTTTTCATCGACTGTGTTTTCGAAGTTGGGGTGGTTGCACTCCAGTGCTGATGCGCATGATCCGCTCCGGTTGTATGGTACCTTCAACATAGGCAATATTTCTGACAATTTGGCCAAGGAGTGTGGTGGGGCTTTGAGTGCTGGATTGGGGTTGCGCTACGCGGGTGAGTGGGCCACTTTTGACTTGGGGTGGTATGCTGCGAAGCGTATGAATGGGGATGTTGGGGGTGTGAAGAATGGGTTTGATTTGTCGATGTCGATAGGGGCTTCTGGTGTATAAGCGAGATAACTGAACGAATGAGCGAACTTCACGAGCGAAGCGAGTGAAGTGAGTGAGTGAGTGAACTTACATTATAGGGAGAGATATTTGAATAAGCGAGTGAACTTACATTATAGGAAGAGACAACTGAAGGAGAGGACGAACTTACATTGTACGAAGACAACTGAACGAATGAATGAACGTGCAATATATCAGTGACGACTGAAGGAGCGAACCATGTTGGGCGAGAGAGTAAGCGAGTGTCCCCAGAATAACTGAATGAGTGAGCTTGCCATAAGTGAATGGGTGATTTGAGATATGTTAGTTCGTGTGTTTGCGAGTGATCTTAAAATAAGGAGTTGGTGAGTGAGTTCACGAGTGACATACACCGCAGGAGAAACAAACCCCACAAGCCAATCGAATCTACAATGTTTAGATAACAAGAGGAGAAGATCCGAGAAAGCAGCTGGGCAAAATGAAGGACAGTACGAGACTAGTTCGAGTGGAATAAGAGATCCAAGATGACAGAAAAGCAGATCCAAAGTGGTTCGGAAGAAATGCTCGACAGATGACATGAATAAAAGAAAGGTTAGGAGTACTGATGGACTCAACGCAAACCGTAGGCATGTAGGGGAAGATATAAGGACGAACTTCACGAGCGAACAAACGAACGAATGAACTGAATCAGCAAAGTGAGTGAAGTGAGGGAGTGAGTGAACTTACATTATAGGGAGAGATAACTGAATAAGCGAGTGAACTTACATTATAGGAAGAGACAACTGAAGGAGAGGACGAACTTACATTGTACAAAGACAACTGAACGAATGAATGAACTTCACGAGCGGAGTGAGTGAGTGAATATGTGAGTGAGTAAATATGTGAGTGAGTAGATATGTGAGTGAGTAAGTATGTGAGTGTGTGAATAAATGTGTGAATGAGTGGAGGTGGGAGAGTGTGTTGAGGTGTTAATGATACTGGTGGTGTAATTACAGGTGTTGTGATTTCAGGTGTTGTGATTACAAGTGTTGTGATAACAAATGTTGTGTTTACAGGTGCTATAAACATTAATTATTGCACAGTACTCATGTTTGAAAATATTCTAGAGTTCCTGTACAGTGAATTGAATACTGTGTAGGCGTGTTATAGGGTATATCGATAGCTTTATTGTGTGCTATGCTGATGTACTGGTTTCTGTACACGCATACTGTACAATTGATTGCTCTTAACGAGTAAGCGAACTTATATTACGTATAGATAGCTGAACGAACGAGTAAAGTGAGTAAGTGAGTAAATATGCAATATATATATAAGCTGAACGACCGACTTGGATTAGCTATTTTGTAAGGTCATACAAATTGTCAGTATTCGTTTACATTCCGAACATGGTTGCAATCTGAAAATATCTACTAGGAATCCCACCAGTTTAGTCGATCTGTGTATTATCGATTAGTGTTAAATGGAGATTTAAGATGGTAGAATTTGAAAGAGAGAAGGAGGTTGAATAATAGATTTGGTTTAAAGATAGAATGAGGTTGAATAATATATAGGATTTAAAAGATACAATGTGGTTGAATAACGGAGTTGAGTTGAAAGATTATAGAATCTATTGAATGAGTAACAAATAACGCTGCTAGAATATCAGCATGGAACATTGCCAATAATCAGGTACACATTTTTTATCTACCTATACACCCATTTTATTAGAGTATTCCATTGGATCACTAATTCTATTAAGTAATTTTTGCAGCCATTAATTTGAAATTATTTTTAGCTTCGTAACGAACTTCACGAGCGGAGCGAGTTTAGTGAGTGAGTAAACCGAAACACAGATAAGTGAACGAGCGAGCTTCACGAGCAAAGCGAGTGAAGTGAGTGAGTGAGTGAACAGACAATATTTACGCAGATAACTGAACGAGCAAACTTCACGAATCGAATAAACATTATATGTTAATGTGCGAGTGAAGCGAGTGAAGTGAGTGAACTTACTTTACTTTGAGTGAGCTCATATTATTTTGAGTGAGCTTATATTATTTTAGCGAGCTTACATCGTTTTCCACTAGAACTAGATATATCTTCCAACAAGAGGTGGTGGTTGTTCAGAAAATCTCCTACAAACTCAACCAGTTATTTTCAGCCCAGCATATCCTCAGCCTTACTTCATCTTCTTGCATACCCTGAACCCTACTACATCATATGCTTGCATACTCTTCACTAGTGACTATCGTTACGACATACTCGTACCATCTTTATCACTCAGTAGTTTTTTCACTTCCCTAGCTACTCCGTAGCTCTACCACTATTAAAGAATTGACGAGCAAGTGAGTGAATTGTTTCAGTTATTTTTTGTTCACTCACTCGCTCGTGAATTCTTTCATTCAGTTATCTCTCATATGATGAGAGTTCACTCACTTGTTCAGTTATCTCCCATATGATGAAAGCTCACTCACTTGTTCAGTTGTCTCTCATATGATGAAAGTTCACTCACTCACTCACTTCACTCGCTTCGCTCGTTCATTCGTTCAGTTATCTCCTATCTCCCCATCCTAATCAAATCCTTTTATATTTATTTTCACGCGTATGGGCGTCTCTGGTCTCCTTACCATTCTCAAAGAGATCCAAGATACAACGTCGCTCGAACGGTACCGTGGCCAGACGTTGGCCATCGACACGTACGGGTGGCTACACCGTGCACTCGTGCTGTGTTCACAAGAACTTTGCCAGGACCTCCCTACAAAAAAGTACATCACGTCTGTGATGAATAAAGTACAGATGCTCAGGCACTTTGAAATCACACCTTATTTCGTGTTTGATGGGGGCGTGCTTCCCACCAAGATGGAGACACTCAAAGACAGAAGGGCAAAAAGGGAGGAGTCTCTCGCCAAAGCAAATCAGATGGTGCTGCAAAATAAGTACAAACTAGCAGTCAAAGAGTTTATGAAGGCAGCATGTGTGACACCGGAAATGGCCAAGTCTGTGATGGTGGAGTTGGACAAATTGGGTATCAAGTACGTGGTTGCACCGTACGAAGCCGATCCACAGATGGTGTATCTCGAAAAACACGGCATTGTGGACGGCATTCTCAGTGAGGACTCCGATTTGCTCATTTTCGGGTGCACCAAATTGATTACCAAGTTAAAGGATGATGCCAGTTGCGTTGAGATCGACCGTTCTAAGGTCGGGATGGTCAAGACTATCCCTTATCTCGCGTCATTGACGGATGAGCAGCTCAGGCTCGTGGTGATGCTTTCGGGGTGTGACTACACCAAAGGAATTCCAGGCGTGGGCTTGAAGACAGCTTTTGCTTTGGTAAAAAAGCACCAGACGTTGGCCAAGGTTTTGGCCAGTTTGCGTGCAGACAACAAGAATGTTCCTGCTGCTTTTGAGGACGAGGTGGCGAAGGCCAACCTCGCGTTTCAGTACCAGAAGGTGTTTGACCCGCGTGTACAGTCCATGTCTACTTTAAATGCGTACGAGGGCGAGATGGACATGGCGTTGGTGGAGATGTGCTGTGGTGAGACCATCGCTCCGGAGGTCATTAAAAAGGTGTGCAATGGCATAGTTCATCCGTCCAATCACCACGAGGAGTTGGTGACGCGTGAGAAAGCTCTTTTTGACAAAAACTACAAGAAGATGCCAAGGCGAAGAGATAACGAGGGGCTGAAGAGGAGTATAATGGATATGATGAGAAGTAAGAGGGAAGGTGAAGGGGGAGAGCGGAATGAAAGGGGGCTTAATAGAGGGGGGCCTAATAGAGGGGGGCCTAGCAGAGGGAAGCGTAGCATAGGGGAACCTAATGTGACCGGAAAACAGAATGAAGGGGAACTTAGTGTGGTCAGAAGTCAGAATGGAGAAGAACCTAGTGTGGTCAGAAAACAGAATGGAGGGGAACCTTCTGATGGCCTACTCAATGGAGCCTTGCACACAACATCTGCTCCTGACATCCTTGAACGCAGCATTTACAATCAGGCCACCTTAACCGCACAATCGATGTCATTGAGCAATTCTTCACCCATACTAGCCCCTCCAAAGTCACTGAAAAGACAACTTTCTCCCACAAGTAAGAAGATTCTGCATTTGGTTCACAGTGAAACTTCTCCGGTGAGGCAGAGCAAGTTTTTCAAAAACACGTTGAAGCAAAAAAGTCTCCCTGTGACGGATATTGAAAAGTCCTTTGACATTGAATGTGTCACGCTGCCTGTCAAGCTTATTGCGGTTGATGGCATGGATACTGACGAGGACGATATTTTGAGCGAGGAGGGAGAAAACGACAAGAGCTCTTTTGGTTCCGTGGACACGCAGGATGATGTCATTGAAGAGTCGCCGGTCAAGGCGAAATCTTTGTTAAAGCGTTTTGCTTTTAAAGAGAGGGTGTATAATGGAGAGCAGAAGCATGGAGAACAGGAGCACGAAAAGCAAGTGTTCAAGGAGACATTGATGAAGGAGAAAACCTATATGAGACAAACTATCGAAGGATATGAGGCGAAAGAAGGTAAGGAAATAGAAGGTGCAGAACAAATATTTATTAGAGAATGTTCCATCGAAACTAATAATGGAAGACAATCATCGCTGAGAAAACTTTCTACCGAAGACACCTGCCACCCCGCCCAACAAGCTTTCCAAGCTTCTAGAGTGGGGAGTTTCAAAAAGTTGTGTTCGGGTATTACGCGGGCGAGTGCGACTGCTACCGATTGCTCCCCATCGTCTGCTGAGGAGTCAGAGGAATTATACAAAAACGCAGACGCATCGATGACATCGCTCCCGGATCTTCTGAAGCTCAAGACTGCTGTCGAAAGCGAAGATGACATTAGCGAAGACGAACCTATTCGACTTGAAAGTCAAATGTCCGATGAGATCAGCGAGGAGGATACACAAAGGCCAGTTCGAATGAACTTGCGCCGCTTTGCATTTAGAGAAAAGGTTTGATTGTATGTTGAGATTATTGTGGGTTTGCAAAGTTGCATCAGATTACAAGTTGCATAAAATAGTATTGCATTGAGATAGTGTAGGGGATAGTATGAGAGGGAATTATAATAGGTGTATATAGAGGGATGACATGGTTTTACATGAGACAGGTTTATGTAAGCTTAGATATAGTCATGAAGGAGGTGGCTAATTTAACTATAGATAGTCATGAATGAGGTGGTTAATATATAAACACAGTCATCGATTAGATGGCTGATATATAAATATCATCAATGTGGTGGCTATCATATGCATATACTAACAATAATGTGCTCGCTAAACCACATAGTCATCATGTAATCATTGAGCTAACACCCATAATCATCAGTTTACAATCAGCCATCAATTACCTGCTCTTCACTCGAAAAATCCATCAATCCCAAGTTGTCTCATCATGTATCAATAGCCAATGTTGGTTTTCTCTATAATTAATTTCTCTCTATATATTGGATTTACTCACTTACTAACTCTTCAATTAAGATCTTCCAGGGGTTTACTCATTTAGATCGGTTTCCTGTTTGGTCAATATCTTCCAATGATGTAAGATCGCTCGCTGGTTTAATCAGTTCGACCGCAGATAAGGTCTGTTAATGATAAGAGTTTAGTCAGTCACTCGATCGTTCAGTTTGCAGTTTGTTCAGTTAAGAACTCTTCATAATGAGAGGTTCACTCACTCACTTCCTCACTTACTCACTAACTCACAAACTCACTCACTCAGTGCAGTTCGTTCAGTTAAGATCTTTATATGATTTGAGTTCACTCACTCACTCACCTCACTCGCTTCGCTCGACCAGTGCAGTTTGTTCAGTTGATATCTCCCGTTGATGTAAGTTCACTCACTCACTCACTTCACTCGCTTCGCTCGTAAAGCTCGTTCGCTCGTTCAGTTGATATCTCCTTTTGATGTACTCACTTCACTCGTAAAGCTCGTTCGCTCGTTCAGTTGATATCTCCTTTTGATGTACTCGCTTCACTCGCTTCGCTTGTAAAGTTCGTTATACTCCCCTCACTAAACACCCCCCTATTATCAACCTCGTCAACTCACCCTGCTCCTCAACATCCCCCCGAACCTTATAAACCTTCCTCACCTTTCCAACATCAGCAAGCCCAAAAAGTAACTCATCACTGAGCTCCGGATTTCCCAGCTGCAAATCAGCAACCAACTCCTTATTAATTTCTTCCGGATCTTCGTCCAGAATCACCTTGATCACAATCACATTACCAACCTTCTCATCAATACCAAACTTCTTGAACGCCTCCATAATATTGTTGACAGGAGAGAGATTGTATATAATCTCCGCATTAATCGTCTTGGCCTTCATGGTCCCATTCTGCTGGTTTGTCAACGCCCGGTGAACGGCAAAGTATAACTGCTCCGTAGAAACTATATGATCAGTATTGATCAAGGCCCCATCAAACTTCCCCAGAACAAGCCGCTCCTTGACATCCCTCAACACCTCAGGCAGAACACCCTCAAACACCGAAACAAACACCCTACTGGCAAATTGTGGGAACTCGTGGACAGTGTATGGCATGTTAATTTTTTAGTGAAATTTAAGATCAGTATGGATTCCACTAAGGCATTGGATAGCGTGTTTTCTGAGTACAAAACACCCAATGTGAAGACTCCCAATAACTCACACCCCGAAGAACTCCTTCACATTACCGCCAACTCAAATCGGTTGTACTCGTCGCTTCAATCGTACAACAAACAGTTTATTGAGAGCACTCGTCCGGTGGTACGATGGAAAAACTCGCTGATAGAAGTGACCTCAAGGCTCGTGGTGGATTCATGGGACGCCAGCGATAAGCAGAGCGGTGAGAACCAACGCAGAAACAAAAATACTGCGATTTTCAGCTGGAGTTCCAGTGATGCTTATATCGAGGCCCGTAAGAGAGAGTTGCAATTGCAGAGAGGTGATGTTACGTCGGAACCAAGCAAGCCCAAGGAGGTGGTTAGTGCGGGCATCAAGATTACCACGCCGAGCGAAAGTATCACCAAGAGCCTCACGCAGGTGGTGGAGCTTGAGGCCAACAAGTTCATCCACAGCCGGATCCAGGCGATCAAGGCACACCACAGTGCGGAAATGAACAAACAGATGCATGCAAGGAAGAGGAGGGATCATGAGACGCAGTTGCGCAAGCTCAAAGAGAAGGAAGATGAGTATGAGAAGCAGCTCCAGGCTTTGTCGCTGGAGCACCGCAATGGGCAGGGATTTTTCAACACTCTTTTTGGTTTGAGTAAGGGGGATGATGAGGAGGAGAGGAGGAAGAAGAGGGAGAAGAGCAAGCGGTTTTCTTTTTTACCTCGGAAGAGAGTGGAGGAGAAGGATAGGCAGGATGAGAGTGGGGGGGATAACTCGAGAGTGATGAGTTTAGAGGGGTTGGATAATTCGAGAGTGAAGAGTTCAGGGGGGTTGAATAAGACAAGGTCTAACCTCACTTTAAAGAATGTGAGTGTGGGTAATGCCAACTCGGAGGTTAATACTACTTTAGAAAAGGTGAGCTTGGGGAATGCCAACTCAAGATCTAAAGTGACTTCAGACAATGTGAGTTTGGGTAGTGCCAATTCGGAAGTTAATACTACTTCAGAAAAGGTGAGCTTAGGAAAGGATGGCTCGACATCAAAAGTTTATTCTGCTAAAGCAAACCCACTTTTGAATGTCAACCTAGCACCTAATGTCAACTCTCCTGATATAAACTCACTCTCAAATATCAACTCCGCTGAAACAAACCCACTCTCAAATATCAACCCCGCTGAAACAAACCCACCTTCAAATATCAACCCCGCTGAAACAAACCCACCTTCAAATATCAATTCCCCTAATATCAACTCACTCTCGAATACCAACTCTCCAGAACCAAATTTTGGCTTTGCATCAAAGACTATTTCCCCCAATACCAGCACGGTCTCAGCATTCAGTCATCCGCCCACGAAACACGTCTCACCGCCCCTACCATTGGGCTTTTCCCCACTTACCATAGCAAAACCAGTACCCACCACACCGCAGTCTACCGATGCTTTTGCTGGCCTCGATGACTTTTTTGGTACCAGCGAGCCGGTTTCGGATGATGAATTCGACGACTTTACGTCTGCGGCGCCTGCGCCGCCGTCCGAGGTTAAACTCGAGCGCAAGTTCATTCCGCTTGGAGAGAATGTTTCTGTGAGGGATCCGAGACAGAAGCACACGGAAGATTTGTTGGATTTTGGTGATGCTCAGCATAGCGAGCAAGATCTTTTGAAGTTTGATTAGGCATAATGAAGGCAGAGTTTCCTGAGCGAGCAAAGCGAGTGAATGTACAGTATACGAAAAGTATAACTGAGCGAGTGGACCTACATGGGAAAAGTTTCCTGACCCACTGAACTTACATGGAGAAAGTTACCTGACCCAGTAAAATTACATTGGAAATGTTCCCTGACCCACTGAACTTACATGGAGAAAGTTACCTGACCCAGTAAAATTACATTGGAAAAGTTTAGCAGGTGAGCTCTATCGTATGACTAGACAGTGCCTCAGGAATATAGATTTTATTCAACTTGCATACGAGCCAGCTCTGTTATGGATCCTCTTTTATAGCAAGATCTTTTGAAGCTAGACTAGAGCCTTAGAATATATTTAATGATTCTGCATTCGAAATTTTAATGATTCTGAATTAGAATAGTTGATGAATCTCGCTAGGAATGGTTAATATTTGTGAACATTCAAGGCGGTTACTGCATTGAATTTTTTTGTTTGGATTTGGGAATGGTGTCTGATTTGGGACTTTGCGTGTAAGCTTTGTTGGTTTGTGCGTATTGATAAACTTCAACCTATAGAACCATCGGTTTATATATTTGTTCAATTTTTTGGTTGTTGGCAGTTCACTGAACGAAAAGTTACTGGGGAATAACGCTTTTAAAGAAGCTGTATGGAACGATAAAACCAATCTTGAACTATAATAGCATCACTTTTTCTGATTCATTATGATCTAAAAGCAGATGATACTTGTATAATCTAAAAATAAAGAATATCTTTATAATCTAAAGAAAATATTGTAAGGTACTGGAAGTACTAGTACTGCATAGAAGCCTATTCTAAGCGCTACATTGACAACAGCAGGCTCACCGGCTCAATAAGGCCCAGGGCCGTGCTCGGCTTGTATTTTCGGCCTCTCCGGCCGCGGCCTTTGTCCAAACGTCTAGGTATAAGTTAGCCCTAAATATCCTCTCTAAATAAACAAGTAACACACAAGCTATTCTCTGATCTAAAGGGTGGAAACCCTGACAAATATCTTTATAATTTATAAACAGAAAAGTCGTTTTACCTAGCGTGATCATCACTTATGTGAATAGAGAATTTAGGCAATCACTATAAACGTTCTCTTCAATCTCACACTGTTGTCCAAGTAAAGGATAACACCAGACTGGAAAAAAAAGACATGCTTATATTCTAACCCTACAGGTGCCCAGCTATTTGATTTTGTGTTTTTCGCAGCCATTTAAATTTTCTCCGATTGCAGCATAACTGAAGCAAGACGTTTACAAATTAATGGATAGTTTCATCAGCTATACAATCGACATACAGTGGGTTGTATTCTGAGATTAGCCCAGTTGATTACTGGCTAAAGAGAGGCTGAGATGGATGAGGAAGCAGGAAGGAAGTACAAGAGAGATCGGTATTGCCAATACGAGTAGGACTAGCTGGTGTTGAATATGAGAATAGGTAAGGATATAGTTCTTTTTGGTATATTGAGGACAATAATATGGGTTATTTATGTCAGACTACAAGTTAAGTGATACTAGGTGTAGGTAATTTGTGTCAGTTTAGGTATACTTCTGAGTTTACAATGGGTATATTTATGAGTTTACAATGGGTATATTTATGAGTTTACAATGGGTATATTTATGAGTTTACAATGTTAGTGGGTTAAACTGACAGTCTACTTTTTACTGTTAGTGTATATTATTGTGGCAGATTTAGAACACACCAGTGGGTATATGGAGTGAAGATTCAGACTGCGCTGTTGTACACATCGGCAAGTATAACACCCAAATTACTAAACTGTGTAACATAAATTGGAAAAATCGACTAGTTGTATTTACTATACTCTTTAATTCTTTGGTTAACTCATTGATTAAATTACTCTTTATTAAGTCATTATTAAGTCACTTTTTATTAAGTCACTATTAATTAACTCTTTATTAACTCACACCTTGATCGACTCACACCTTCATCCACCTTCATCGACTCGCACCTTCATCCACCTTAATCAACTCACACCTTCATCCATCTTCATCGACTCAAACCTTCATTGACTAACTCATTCATGACTTCCCCCCCCACTTCGCTCGTGAAATTTATCAAATTACTGCTAACTACCCAGTAAAATCATCCTCCATACTAACCACAACTCTTCATTCCTTCCTACCAACAGCTCTCATACACTTACATGACCTAACCATCATCCCAATTTATATTTATCAACTGGCACTATCTCGTCTAAAAACCCAACCTAATCTGTTGATTACACCTTAGTCATTCCACCTTTAAATTACTTAGTCAATATCACCAATCCTTATACTTACTCGATATCACCATACTCACTCAATCATAACACCTTCACTATACTCAATCAATCCTGACCCCTCACTCGCTCACTCACTCGCTCACTTACTTACTTACTTACTTACTCACTCACTCACTTACTCAACAATGTAAGTTCACTCACTCAATATCTCCATAACAATGTAAGTTCACTCACTCAATATCTCCATAAAAATGTAAGTTCACTCACTCAATATCTACATAAAAATGTAAGTTCACTCACTCAATATCTACATAAAAATGTAAGTTCACTCACTCACTCACTTCACGAGCGAAGCGAGTGAAGTTCGTTCGCTTCGCTCGTGAAGTTCGTTCGCTTCGCTCGTGAAGTTCGTTCGCTTGTTCAGTTCGTCTACCTTGCATCACTTAGCTGATTAAAATATATTTTTCCACAAATTAAATGCTCCGGTTCAAGCGCCTTCTATCGCTGGCAAACCCCCAGCTCACTATGAGCACACTACGGAACGGCCTCCGTGTGATCACAGACTCCACACCAGGCCACTTCAGTGCTCTTGGTGCATACATCGACGCAGGTTCCCGCTTCGAAAACCCCAGTAACCCAGGCTTGTCCCACTTGGTGGATAGACTCGCTTGGAAATCATCCGACAAATACACCGGAGTCGAGACCATCGAAAACTTAACCAAGCTCGGTGGAAACTTCATGTGCTCAGCACAACGTGAGAGCATTCTCTACCAGGCTTCGGTTTTTAACCCGGATGTTGATAAGATGTTCGACTTGATGGCACAAACCATCAGATACCCCCACTTGACAGGAGCCGAACTCGAAGAAACTCTCGAAACAGCCCGCTATGAGGTCAGTGAACTCGCATACAAGCACGAAACTCTTCTTCCAGAAGTACTTCATCAGGCTGCTTACCAGAATAACACATTGGGATTGCCTCTCTTTTGTCCCGAAGAAAGAATAGGCAAAATTGGAGTCAACGACATCCACCAGTACCACAAGAAATTCTACCAGCCTCAAAATGTCGTGGTGGCTATAATTGGTGTCGCCCACGAGCACGCTGTTCGTCTTGCGGAGGAACACTTTGGAACATGGGAGCAAACAAGCCCAAAACCTGACTCCGGTGTTGTTACCTACACTGGTGGGGAGATTACTTTGCCGTACCAACAGCCTTTGTACTCGAACTTGCCTGAACTTTACCACATGCAGATCGGATTCGAGACCAATGGTTTGCTCCATGACGATCTTTATGCTCTCGCCACATTGCAGAAGCTTCTTGGAGGAGGCTCGTCGTTTTCCGCGGGAGGTCCCGGAAAGGGCATGTTTTCGCGTCTTTACACGCAGGTGTTGAACCAATACGGGTTTGTGGAAAACTGTTCCAGTTTCAACCATTCGTACACCGATTCTGGGTTGTTTGGTGTGACCATCTCGTGCGCGCCCAATGCTGCGCACATTATGTCGCAAATTATTTGTTTGGAGTTGTCCAAGCTTTTGGAGATGGACACTGCCCAGGGTGGGTTGACCGAGAAGGAGGTTGCCCGTGCGAAGAACCAGCTCACTTCGTCGCTTCTCATGAACATTGAGAGTAAGCTTGCGAAGTTGGAGGATCTTGGCAGGCAGATCCAGTGTCATGGCAAGATCACCACCATAGACGAGATGATTGGGAAGATAGAGGCGTTAACTACCAAGGACTTGCGTTCTGTTGCTGAGAAGGTTTTGACGGGCAATGTGGTGACCAAGGGTGTTTCCAGTGGAAAGCCCAGTGTGGTTATGCAGGGAGACAGAGAGGCCTTTGGAGATGTTGAATTCATTTGCCAGCATTTTGGGTTGGGGAAATTTGAGGGTGAGCCTTTGACTGCTCCGAGAGACGTTAGCAAGCTCCAGAAGAGGAGATTTGGGAAGTGGTTTTGAGGAATGAGAATAGATTGGGTCGAGAAAATAGATGTATATAGATGAAGGAGTAGAAGGTAGGAGTGTGGGTAAAGTACAAGGGTAGAGGAGTTGATATGCACTAGATAGAATAAGCAGAGTTAGAATGACAAAGCGATAGCCCAAGTGTTGTGTAGTTTCCGATGGCTGCAAAAACCAGCCTTGTTTTTCTTCAGTATTGTACGGCTAAGCTAGCTGCAATATATTAGGTGAGATTATGGACGAACGAACGAGCGAAGTGGGTGAGTGAGAGAGTATACATTATAAGACGTCTCTAAAGAGTGAGCATACATTATAAGATGTCTCTCTAAATGAGTGAGCTTAAATGTAAGATGTCTCTACATGAGCAAGCTTAAATATAATACCACCTTTAAACATATACTAACTTCTAGACCATTATCATTGATAAAATTCTGCTTGGTTGTACATCATACAATGATCAGGGTATTATATTTTCATTCTTCTAGATTTGGTATCAAAACTCTCGATGTACCCACATCAGAAAGTTTTCTCTATTAAAATGGAAGTTCTCAATCACTCACTCAATCACTCAATAGATCATTGAAGTACTCACCCACTCACTCACTTACTTCACTAGCTTCGCTCGATCAGTTCGCAGTTCATTCAGTTAAGATCTCTTCATAATCTATGTTCACTCACTTACTCACTTCGCTTGATCAGTTCGCGCGCGCGTTCAGTTAAGATCTCTTATAATTAAAGTTCACTCGTGAAGTTCGTTCGCTCGGTTCATTTTTGCCACAATCCCCATTTCTTAAAACAATGAATAATCCTTTATGGACTGGAAAGAACCTTTTCTCGCAGATGCGTTCAATCCTGACTTCCTCAATGCCATAGGTCTCGGGATCAGCACCCTAGCCATACCTGGCATGCTCCAATTGAGAATAGCCTCAATCACGCCATTTGCGGCACAAACCCACTCCTTGCTGCTTTTCATTCGATTGGCCTTGGTGTTGTCTTCAGGCATCTTGTCACTTGCGTTGTTTTGTATTGCTGAAAGAAGCTCCCTTTTCATCAATGGAATGGTCATCTTGACCATATTTTTGCCTTTGCAGGCATTGGAAGTTGGAGTTTCTCACGTTCCACACGGATCTGCTCTATACTATTGGCTATTGAGTGTTTTGGTCCTCAGCATCGATTTGGCACAAGATACTCTATCTGAGTATAAGGTATACGGCATTACCAATGTTGCTTTCGTGCTCCAGATCATACATTTGGCCACACACATGGGCGTTTTGATACTGGAATTGTACAACTATGAGCCTGTACACCTTGAAAAGAATACCTACTCTATAAATGCCTTGTCACGCATTACCTTCTCGTGGATTTACCCGTTAATCAAACGAATATACATCTCGGGCACCCTCAGGCAGGATGAACTCTACAAATTTGACTCTTCCTTGGATGTTCAAAACACGTACAAGAAACTCAAAAATGCTTGGGAACACCAATCGAAGAGAAAGTCAAAGCTTCGTTGGGTTCCTCTATTAAATCGCCTTCCTAGTGTCCGCAAACCAAGACCAAACCTTTTGGTGGCAATCCTCAATTCTTTCAGTTCGTACCAGTTTTTGGCGCTTTTTTTCGAAGTTGCAGCCGCATTGGCAGCATATTCTCAACCATTCCTCCTTCTGAAGTTGTTGAAATTCATCACCAATCGAAACCTCGCACTACTCCAAGGAGTCATGATTAGTGTGGGAATTGTTACTGCCAGTCTATTGGAGGCAGTATTTTTCAACCAATCTTCGGACCTTTCTTACCGCTCAATGGTATGCGCTGACAGCTCTTTGACTTACCTTGTGTACAACAAGGCATTGAACTTGTCCGCATCTTCTCGCAAGCGGAAATCGACGGGTGAGATCGTCAGCCTTGTCACGGTGGACGTCGATGTCATTAAGAAATTTCTGAAAAACTTCCACGACTGTGTGGCAGACCCTGTAAGATTGGTTTTGGGGCTAGTTTCTCTATATAGAGTCATGGGCACAGCTACATTCGGGGGGCTTCTAGCAGGAACAGTGCTTATACCCTTCATGTATCAAGTGACGGTTGCAACCTCCGCACTTTATGAGACATATACTACCCAAAGAGATAATAGGACGAGCTTCACAAATGAGATTTTGAATTCCATCAAGTCAGTGAAGTTCCACTCGTGGGAAAAACCGGTTTCACGCAGGTTATTTAGCTTGCGTGACCAAGAGTTGAACAGTCTTCGCAAACTTGGTGTTTATAATTCATTCTCGACATTCTTGTGGTCTTGTGTACCCTTCTTCATCAGTGCGGCAAGTTATGCGTGTTTCACTTGGATGTATGCTATACCTCTTACACCTGAGGTGATATTTCCCTCGTTGACTCTCTTTGAGTTGATAACCATTCCAGTTTTGGAGTTTCCCAACACCATCACTTCCACCATTGAAGCTCTTGGCTCGGCCCGAAGGTTGGCTAGATTCTTGCTTTTGGAGGAAACAGACTACACTTTAAAAGGTAGGGCCCTATGGTTCGATAAGCCCGTGGATTCAGGTGAGGTTGCTGTCAAGGTCGCTGATGCTACCTTCTTATGGACTGAAACAGCTCCCAAATTAGATATCAGTGTGCGAGAGTCCTCCTTTCCCTTTGTCGAGGATGAAGAAGCGGGGGTTAGTTCAGCTGAGACACCTGCACTAACAAATGTCAATTTCTCAGCAAAAGCTGCTCAGCTCACTTGTATCACTGGAAAAGTTGGTTCTGGGAAGACTACCTTGCTCAGGTCGATTCTCTGTGAACTACCAATGCGGGAAAATCTGGAAGCTCCCTCGGTGGTTGAAGTTCATGGAAATATTGCCTATTGCCCCCAGTCTCCATGGATTCTCAATGCATCCGTAAAAGAAAACATCTTGTTTGGTCATCGTTACGATGCTCCTCTCTATGATAAAACAGTCCAGGCTTGCGAGTTAATTGATGACTTTGAAAGCTTACCCGATGGTGACAATAGCATTGTGGGTGAGAAAGGTATATCTTTAAGTGGAGGACAAAAAGCCCGGCTTTCGCTCGCAAGGGCAGTCTACATGCGCGCTGATGTCTACATTCTTGATGACGTCTTGTCTGCCGTTGACTCCCATGTGGGAAATAAAATCATTGCAAATGTACTTTCCAACTCCGGCCTTTTGGCTAACAAAACTAGAATCTTGGCATCCAATTCCATCCTGATTCTTTCCGAGGCAGATTTCATATACTACCTTAAGGACAATAAAATATCAGAGTCCGGTTGCTATGAGGATATCATGGCATTAGGGGGTGATTTGGCTCAAATGGTTCGTGAATATAATGCACGTACACTGAATAGGTCCGGCTTTCAAGATGGTGTACTTGATAATGAAGCATTTGATGATGACGAGGAAATCATAAGCTTTGATGGAAGTGACATTTCTGTTCACAATGCATTGTTGAATCGCCGTCCCAGCTGCGTTTCTTACAATCATGTTTACGAAGGTAGCGAAGAAACGACCCATCAACTGGAAGAAGCGGCTACAGGTGCCGTCCCCTTTGCTAAAATATGGGAGTATTGTAAGGCATGCGATTTGCGTTACTTCCTTGTTTATTTGGTTCTCATGACCTTTACGTCTTTCTTTTCTTTGGGCGAGCGGTACCTATTGATGTTTTGGTCGGAGTGGAACTCGGAATCTGGGAAGAACGTGATGCCCGAGCTCTTCTTGCTAGGGTACGTGTCGCTAGGTGTTGCGAATGGGATTTTTGTGCTCGTGTCTTCCTATGTTCTTTGGTCTTTTTGCGTTGTAAAAGGTGCAAAACTTCTTCATGAAGACATGACAAAAGCAGTTTTGCGCTCACCGATGAGCTTCTTCGAAACAACCCCTATGGGTAGAATTCTAAACAGATTCACACATGACATGGAGAATGTGGATGAAGAAATCCCATGGACGATGGTGAATTTATTTGAGCAAGTAATTAAGAGCTTGGTAACATTCGCCGTGGTGATTTCAGTTTTACCCTCCTCAACTTTTGCAATCATTGTTTTGCTTATTGTGTACAACTACTACAGAGTGAGATACACAACTGCAGCACGACAGATAAACAGATTACAAAAAATCGCAAAGTCGCCTGTCTTGGCAACAATTCAAGAATCTATTAATGGAGTGGACACAATCAATGCATACGACCAAGTAGGCCGGTTCACGCATAAATGCCAACAATACATAAACGTGCTTTCCACAAACACTTTAACCACCTCATCTGTTACGAGATGGCTATCCTTTAGAATACAATTGATAGCCAGTGGAGTTATTCTCGAATGTTGTTTATTTGCATTATTTTCACTTTACACAAACAGTCCTGTTAGCGCTGCGATGTTTGGTTTCGTGATGACATACGTACTCGTTCTCACAAATACTCTTTATGCGCTTCTTCGAGCATGGTCTGACGTCGAAACGGAAACTGTTTCTATTGAGAGAATTTCTGAGTACTGTGAATTGCCCTCAGAAGCTGAAATGATAAGACCAAACAAGTTGCCCCCAGATTGGCCTCAAGAGGGATTTATAAATTTCCACAACTATTCTGCTCGGTATAGAGAAGGGTTGGATTTAGTTTTGAAAAATGTGAACATATCAATTCGCCCAAAAGAAAAGGTGGGTATTGTTGGAAGAACTGGTGCCGGAAAGTCGTCCTTGACTCTTGCCCTTTTCAGAATAATTGAGCCAAGTTCAGGCTACGTGGAAATTGACGGCGTCAATACATCAGACATCGGACTTTATGATCTCCGCAGTTGCTTATCTATTATTCCACAGGACTCTCATATTATGAACGGCTCAGTCAGGCAGAATCTTGATCCTTTCGGTGCTCACTCAGATGAAGCTCTATACGAGGCCTTACAAGTGGCTCGTTTGAAAGACCATGTTTTGCGCATGCAGACTTTACCAGCCAAGGAGGATGTCTTGGATTCATCTATCAAAACAGGGTTGGATGCGATCATGGATGAAGGAGGTCTGAATTTATCAGCGGGACAACGTCAATTACTCAGCCTTGCGAGAGCAATTCTTAACAGAAATAGCAAAATATTGGTTTTAGACGAGGCTACTGCATCGGTCGATGTGCAAACTGATAAGGTGATACAGGAAGCGATACGGAAAGAATTTAAACATAAGACAATTATTACCATTGCACACAGGTTGGACACCGTCATGGATAGTGACAGGATCTTGGTATTGGAAAACGGAGGAGTAGTGGAGTTTGATACTCCTGAGAAATTGTTGAATGACGAATCGTCAACATTTTACCTGCTTTGTCAAGAAGGAGGCTTTATCTAATCTTAGAAACAAAATTACGGGAATGTTTTAATGATTATTACTTAATATCAATCTATTTAAGTCTAAGGTTCATGAAATCGTGTACTGTGGTAGTATGTTGACCCGATTTCACCACTATATTTTTTATCTTCCCAAACCTAGGCGGTCACGCAACTCTAAAATCTCCTTCTCCATAAGCATGTTTTCTTGTTGGAGATCACTATTCTCCCTCTCAACCATGCTCAACTTAATCCTGTTTTGTTCGCTTTCTCTCTCATACCTCTCGATCTGAGCATGCATGAGATTGAATTTGTTGTGAAGGTCAAAATTCTCGTCATTGAACTTCTTTGTGAGCTTAGCCTCACTATTAATCCTTGCCGTTAACTCTTCGACTTCTCTTTGTAATCCCTTGACAATCTTTGAATTTTGATGACTGTCTGCATGAGCCGAGTCTAACTCTGATTCCAAATCCTGGACCTTGGTCTCCCAGTACTTCAACTGCTCGTTATTATACAACTTGTCCTCAAGTGTATTAACCTTGGATGTAAGCTCTCTGTTAACTCTTTTAAGGGAATCATTTTCCTCCTCCGTGACTAGGATGCTCTTTCTCAATCTTTGGTAATCTTGCACTTCATTAGAACTCGATATTCTGGATTGATTCAACTCAGACTTTATCAGACTGGATTCCTCTCTCTGCATAGCGAGGTGTTCCCGCATGAGTGCCAAGTCCGCTTGAGACTTCTCAAGTTGTACGGTGGTATCGTCGTATCTCAGATTTAAGCGGAAAAGCTCCTCTTCTAAGCTATTCTTCTTTTCTAACAATCCGTCTCTTTGAGTAGTGATTTCCTCAATGACATCCTTGAGCGATTCAACTTGCTTGGACAACAGAGCAATTTTTCTTTCGTTCAAAATTCGTTCATTGTCCAACAGGTTAGATTTAGCTGTCAACTCTTCGAGTTGAGTCTCTAATTCCTCTTCGTGAAGAAGTTTATCTTCATATTCGCGATCAAGAACTTTTTTGTCCCTTGTTAAGTCTTCCAAGTCCAACTGAAGCTTCTTGTTCTCCTTGATCAATTGTGTCTCATTCTTCATCTTTTCATTGAGATCCAAGTGAAGTTCCCTAATCTCTTTCTTCAAACCTTCATTAATCTCTCTGTTGTCATAATTTGTTGTGTAGTACTTGGTTTTCTCTTGCAAATCACGTATCTGTCCCTGAAGTTTCTTGGTTTCAAAAGATTTGTCCTGAATAGTCTCTTCAAGTTCTGTAGTCTTTTTACGAAGTTCTCGAACTAGAATTTGAGAGGTTCTGGCCTCTTCTCTTGCCATTTTCAAATTGTTCTTAGCTTCTTCAAGCTCTTTTATCGCAGTCTCTTCCAGCTTTTTTGACAAGTTGACGGCTGACTCAGCAAGTTCAAGCTTGTTGAAGTACTCCTCAGATCTTCTCTTAAAGATTTCAAGGCTTTGAGTTAAGTCAATGTTTTTGGATTGAATTGCGTCAAATTTAACCTTGGCCAGAGCCAACTCTTCCTCGTAGTCTGATATAGAAGTTTTGAAGGCCTGTCTCTTTGCATCATAAAGCTCATCCTCAGAATCACGAAGTAAAGCTTTCAACCGGAGAATCTCTGATTTAGCAGACCCTAACTCATCTCTGGTGGTCTTCAAGGTCCTTGAGATGTCCTGGTAGATAACAACAAAATCATTATTGGCACCAGCAAGCGTTTTTTGAATTACACTGTTTCTGGCAAAGCTATCGCTCCGTGGTACAGTTTTGGCTGCGGTTGATTCGTTCATGAAAAAGTCTTCGAACCGAGCCTCTAATTCGGCTATTCTTTGTTGAGCGTCCCTATACTTCTTTTCATAATCTGTGAAACTGTCGATTCCACGTGTTGATTGCACTTTGTTGAGCTTCTTTTGCAATTGGATAGCATAGTTCTCTGCACGTTGTGCGTTTGCTTCTTCGATTTGAATCTTCTTTCGCAAGTTCTCGACTTCTGCATTGAAAATACTTGGCATTGCCAGGCTAGTAGACTTCCTACTGCTTTCACTACCCTTGAAAGTAACTCCATTTGTAGCAGCACGCTCCTTCAACAATGTCAACTCTTCCTGCATTTTCTTGTTCTCAAACCTTTCTTTCCTAAGAGCAGCATTTTGCTCATTCAATTTGAGTTTAATGTTGGCAAAATCCTCCATGAAGGATGGGTCTGGTGGACAGTTCTCTTTCTCCTGCTCTTTTTCTCTAGCCTGGTGTCTTAAATTGGCAACTTCTTTGTTCAAGGCTTCCAATTGCTCAGTATAAGACGCAATCTGTTTATTCAGCTCTTCAACCTTCAACTCATGGTCAGCTATTTTTTTGTTTGCAGTGATAAGATCCTTTTCATACTTTCTGCTAGAAGTTTCAATCTCAGAAAGCTGTTTTTCCACTTCACGAATGCGGTCCTCGCTTCGTTTTTTCAAAGCATCTTCACGCTGGGTGCTTTCTTTTCTCAACCGCTCAATACTGCTAGAATGCTCACTTCTATATTTCTCGCGCTCGTCAGTGTATGATTTGATTTCTTTCGACAACCTTTCGATTTCACGCCTGTTTTCTCTTTTCAAAGATTCATACTCTCGTTTTAAAGACATCATGGACTCAGATGTGTTCTTTTTCTCTGTGTTAGCGGCAGCGAGGGCTTTAGTTAAAGATTCAATTTCGTCTAAATGTTTCTTTTCTTGAGCCTTACTTGTGCGCATGTCTCTCTCTAATGCTTTCAACTTGGCGAGCTGCTCACGCAAGTCGTCACTTTCAGATTTCAATTTGGCAGAAGCGGTTTTGATTTCGGCCACTTCTTTCGATTTTTTATCCATCTGGGAACTGATGTCTCTCAACTTCTTCTGAGCATCAACCAAATTCTTTTCCAAGGTCACATTGTTCTCTTCATGACGCTTATGGTTTGTTTTTAATGCATTCAATTCACGCTCTTTCAGTGCGGTATTTGCAACATGACTAGCGATAGAAGCCTTGAGATCAGTGATTTCTTTGCTCAAGGAACTGTTCCTCGGCTCATAATCTTTGTATTTCTCAACTTTCTTTTCCAATTCAGATTTCAAAATCTTGAGTTTTTCTATTTCCAGATTTGCAGCTTCTATCGAAGATGAATGCTCTTTCTTGAGTTGTTCCATAGATTTAATATGGGTCTCATTTTCAGCGCGTAACTTCTTCAAGTCTTTTTCCGTGCTGGAAAGCAATTCTTGTATCTTTGCATGCTTCTGATCGAGTTCATTATATTCGGAGATTTTGTCATTCAATTTCAAAGTGATAGTGTCCGATTCTTGTTTAGCCTCTTCCATCTGCTTAGTAAGAGCAGTATTAAGACTCGTTAGCTTCCCGACCTTTTCATCCAAGTTCTTGATATTTTCCTCGGTTGCAGCCTTTTCAGTTTTGAGTGTTTCCATTTCGAATTCGCGCTCCTTTACCAATTCGGTAGTGGTGGCCACATCATCTTCCAACTTGATGATCTGGTCGCGCAATTTGGTGTTGTCCGCTTCAAGGTTTGCTTTGCTCTTTTCCGCATCCTTCAACTTCAAGCTCACATTCTTCAAGTTTTCGTTCATCTCCTTGTTGTCCAAAACCTTCACTGACTCTTCCAAAAGCGGCTTAATGTTAATAAATAAATCCATCCACAAGCTGGAGGTGATCGACTCATCCACCAGCTGAATAGTCCGTGCAATCAATTGAGATGATTGAATCTCCTTTATTTTCTGTTGCATAAGATGACGTGTGGCCTTTCCTCTAATAATGCTTTGCAAATCGGTGAATATGGTCTTCAAGCTTAGATCGCGCATCTCCTCAAGTTTCCCAAGAACACCGTTCTTGAAGAAAATCTTAGTGATACCAATCTTAAAAGTCTCGGCATCAAGATTGATGTGCTTCAAAAGAAGTTCCGCATTCGTTTTGGAATTTTTGGTAAAGACTTCCTTAGTGTTGATTATAGAGTATCTTACAAAGAACTCTTCGAATGTCATTCTGTTTGGATATCCTGCACGTGTAATACGGATACCCTCCAAAACACCATTACATCTCAACTGATTTAACACCAAGGTCTTGTCAAACTTGTTTGCTTTTTTGTCGAGATTTGGCAAAATACAACGAACAAAGTGTGGCTCTGTACTCTCAAGCTGTTCCATGAGCTTACCCAACTGTTCTTTGTGTTTAAGGGAAGCGCTCTTTAAACGCGGAGGCCTTTTCGATGGGCTCGATTGGGATTCCGTAGACTGTGTGGAGGTAAACAATTCCGCTACAAAGTCATTCAGAGACTCCGGCAAAAGGCCCAATACATGCTCGCTAACAGGGTCGGTATTTTTTTGCAACCAATTGTCAACGTTGTATTCGACTTTGCCCGCGTAGTGGTGTATGATGAAACCGTTCTTTAATTTGTTCTCCTCAAACTTTGCAGATTTGCCCTTACCAAAGTTAGCAGAAAGCTTCTCCATGAAGGAACGATCAGTGGATTTTGGAATCACACACTCTTCATGGAGCAACTTCAAGATACCCATAGGATTTCTCAGCTCAATAAGCTCGATCGTTGGCTGAAGATCTTGGCCAAAATCGATAAACTCCCACTGAATGTCCTCGCGCAAGTACTCACTCTGTTCCAAAATGAAAGAATGGTGGTTGAAAAACTGCTGGAGCTTTTCATTGGTGTAGTTGATGCACAACTGCTCGAAGGAGTTGATATCAAATATTTCAAAACCGGCAATATCTAACACACCTATGAAGCTCAGGTCACCTTCGAGCATTTCATCTGTCCTCAAGTTGGCGTTTATGCGCTCAATGAGATATTGGAAAAGACACTCGTACAAGTGCTTTGCGAAAGCATCTATTGCATGCTTTGCTTCTGTGGCCTTGACGGATTTTTGCACAAACTCGCGGCCTGCCTTCACTTTGGGACGAACCAAACTGTCCACGAACTTCAGCTTGTCAATACCAAGAAGTTCCGAAATTATTTCAAGTGGAGAGTCTTTGGTGAAAGATGCTTGCTCTGATTTTTGTGAAGTAAACTCGAGATTACCCAAGTGCAACACCACTGCAAGCATCTTGAAAATGCTGTCGATTTCTTCGCTGTCAAATCCAACTGTTGTAAACGCATCCACAAGAAGTAGAAATTCTTTGGCATCGTCGAAAGCGGTGGTAGATTTACTCAAGTATTTATACTTGGAAATGTCAGAGGTAAGTCCGAGAAGTGATAGTTTGTCGTACCCCTTCAAGAATTGATAAAACACATGATAATTTCGCTCGTTTGGTGCTTGCCCAACAACACGAGACTTCTCAAGAAGATAGTAATCTATGTTCGCGCCGCTGATGTTTCCTCGCAGAGAAAAGAATATCCTAATGAACTTACCAAAACGCGAGGAGTTATTGTTCTTGATGGTTTTAGCATTTCCAAAACTCTCGAGGATTGGGTTTGCCTGGAGTATTTTGGCGTCGATACTCTGACTATTGTATGTGACGGCACTTGCAAAAGACGAAGTAGACATTGGTCTACCTTTGAAAGTGCTCATATTTTGGATATCTGGTGAAGCCACCGCAGATGGAGCTGCAGATCGGGGGGATATGGATGACAAGTATTGAATGATCTTTTTGGTATTTTCAGTCTTACCAGCACCACTTTCTCCGGTAACCAAGATCAGCTGGTCCTTTTTATGCGCCAACAAATTCCGATAGGTGCCTTCAGCAGTCGCAAAGATGTGTGGAGCCGGTCTTTCCAGATCTTGATTGTGGTATGTTTTGAGTTGCTTATTGTCATAGATCGGTAACAGTTTGTATGGGTTGATTGCCACAAGAAAAAGACCCGAATAGGTGTAGATCAAATCGTCATTGTATCGCAAGTACAAGTTGTAGACAACACTAGGTTCGTTGAGGTGAGTGAGCTCTGCCATATCATTGCATTTGTTGAATTTTGTTGGATTGCAGTTTTCTATGGTGTTCTGATCCACCACTTTATGAGACTCAGTGCCGGACTCAGGGAGCGTGACTTTACAGGTTCCATCCTCGTTATAGTCTGTGATGTACCCTTTGGAATAGAAGGACCCATCAGGAACCCACACCCAATTTTTGGAGCTAAACCCGTCCTCTTCAGTCATAAGAGAGGTGATCGTGTTTATTTTGAATCTGGTAGCGCTTGTTGTGACGAGAATGAATTAAAATGACACAAAAAGGAGGGTAGGTAAGAGAAACATCACGAGCGAACGAACTTCACGAGCGAACGAACTTCACGAGCAAACGAACTTCACGAGTAAACGAACTTCACGAGCAAACGAACTTCACGAGCGAAGCGAGTGAAGTGAGTGAGAGAGTGAACTTACATTATTGTAAGGTACTGCTATTAATGTGGACCAGTTTATTCACTCAGTCACTCAGCCATGTACTTATCTCAATCAATTTAGTGTTTACTCACTCACTCACTAAGTCATTCAGTCACTCACTCATTCACTTATTTCAATTCATTTAGTACTCACTCACTCGCTCGTGAAGTTCGTTCGCTCCTGTATATACAAACGAAAAAAGTTTGCAGCCGAGTTCGTCTATCTAAAGCAATTGACTGTTAAAAAGGTACAAGGGGAAAGCGACCGGTGAAATTACCAAATGATTAAAGGTGAGGCAGATGGCGTGGAAATGTCTTGGGGATAAATTACGAAAAGTGAAGGCTTGGAGTTATATGCAAAGGTTACCAAAGTGGCTCAAGGGTTAGTTGTGGCACTACATATAGATGTATTCTAAAGTGATGTCAAGCCGGGCCGAACAACCGTTGGATCTTGCCAAAGGGTTGGGATAGTATGGGTGTTATAGTGCAGGGTTTGTGATATGACCAGGAATGTGTGAAGCTTTAAATCAAACAAACTGATTGAGTGAACGAATTGAGTGAGAAAACGAGTAAGTTAGTGAGTGAATTAGGGTTAAAGCGATTGAATAGTGAGTGAGGTTTAAGAGACACATACATGTGTGGAGCTCTATATTTTACAAAATATCTACCGTACATATACCATAGGTCTGTATATATCGAGACTAGCCTATACCCAAACTAGCCTATATACTAGCCTATATACCCAAAGTAGTCTATACCTTCAACCTAAATGCCCACAAGGACTTTACACCCATTATGTCATCCCGCTAAAACTCACTCACTCACATACTCACTCACTCACTTCGCTCGTGAAGTTCGTTCGTCGTTCCCTCTATTTAATACCACCTGCCTGTTCAGGTGCATGTCGCGTTTTGCAATCGGTGCATATCACGTGCGCTGTATTCTGATGAAGTCTGCACATCGCGCAACAAACAATAACACAAATCTAAATCAAAACATTGACACAACGCGTCGCGTCGCGTGTACTGTGCAGGACAGATCATTATCCCTGAAATTCTATGGCAATTTGGTTGGTTCTGTAAAGTCAAGAGACGGCGGATGCTACCGAATCATTCCGTCTTGGCTCTCATATTACACAATTAGTACTCAAAGCATATTATGTTTCAGATGTACGTAAAGGGAAAAATGATGATATTTGGGTTTCGTCTCGAATACGAGACATTGGGTACAGGAGCCAAGTAATTAGAATACTCATAATGGCAGTGAACCAGCATGCGAACTGAATGAGCGAAGGGAATGAGGCGAGTGAGTGAATGGATCAACAATTACCATTCAGAATGAGGTCGGACACATGACAAAAGCCGCTTGCAATATATTTATAGCTCATTTAACATAACCGACTTTTTCATACAACTACGCCTCACTTTAAATTTGCAGCTATTAGTGCCGAGTTCATCCAATCAAACTATGTTAAAAGTTCAGTTGACCAACCAGTACCCGTAGTCTACATTTGCCGGAGAATGAAGTTCGTTTGGTCTTTCTAGGGCATGTGAGCTGAACATGTGAGCTCATTTAGAAGTTAGAACATGTAATTTTATTCACTCACCCTCTAGGGCATTAAGCTCACTCAGATCTCTTAGAGCTTGTAGGTTTACTCATTAGTTATAGAACTTGTTTACTCACTCAGATCTTTAAGAGTAGTGCCCTTACTCACTCATCTCTTAGAGCTTACTCACTCACTTGTCTCTTAGAGCTTACTCACTTATCTCTTGAAGCTTCTCACTCACTCACTTCACGAGCTCGCTCGTGAAGTTAGCTCACTCCTACATCAATCATTCACTATCGTCTATTATGCAATTATTGTGGAGACAGCCACCCGCTTTCAACGTTTAACGGCAGGAGGTCGGCACGGTGAGTATTATGAAATGGCGGCGGCGGCGGAGGCGGCAAGTGATGCAAGGAACTCGAAGAGCCCTGTGTGTGCATATACGGGGCAGGTGCCGAAACACTGGAGTGCGAGTCAAAACTCGTGGTGGAAGTGATGTGGTGGTTGGACGAGTTGCGGTGTTTGTATATGCGCAGCTTGCCCTTTGTGGCGGATGCATATATCGGCGAGTTGTAGGCTGAGCTACTGCGCTTGTTGGAAAAAATGGAGTGCTGTGAAGACGCCGACGGTGGGGTCACCGGCACCGTCAGGTCTGATTCGGAGTGGAGATGGGGCTTCTGGAACTCTCCACCGGAGCTGTAACCAGAGTCGGAAGGCGTAGCAGTTGCCTTGTGGCACTCAACGCTACGGCGGCTCTCCGGCTCATCGTCAACTGGAAGCTGTAAGAGTAGATTGGCAAGATGCATGAGCTTGGGGTCCAAGTCGGACTTCAGGACATCCTCCTGGTTTTCGTAAATAGTAGAGATGACAAACTTGAAGCGCTGGTGGAAGTTGTTGATGACCTGAATCACACCTAACGCCTCGTACTTGCGCGACAACACCTCAGTGACCTTGGACAACTGAATGATGAACATGAGCGCGGTCTGGCGGACCTGTTGCAAGGCCTTTTCGTCGAGGCCCGAGAGGAACGCACCGTGTATTGCGGGCGGGTGGTTTTCTTCATCGTTTTCCACAAAGTACTCGTAGTCCGAGTCGTAGTCTGATTCATAGTCCATGTCATTGGTGTCAAGGGTATCGGAGCACGGCAGTGACAGAACACTTGCGTGTGGTGTGCAGTAAGGGTGCATCCGCAGTGCATGGGCCTTCTTTCTGAAAGCCCTCTTTACAAGATCGCGCAAACTCTCGGCAGCATTGGGGATCTGCAACATCAGACACGCTAACAAGTTTGCGGTGATGGCCACTATGGATGTTGGCACCGTGAGAAAGTAGCGCTCGTACAAGGAAACCTCACAGAGGAAACGCCCAACGACTGTGACAGCCGATAAGGCGTTTTCGCCCTTTGCACCGGCGCGGTTGTACTTAATTGGGGTTGTGCTCAGCAGAACCACGTGTGAGGTCAGAATAGCCAATTGGAGGCAGTCCTCGAGGTTTGGGTGCACTAAGTTCCAGTCCAAGGTGCTCAAGATGTGCATTTCCATCTGGACAAACATCTCCTCGTCATATGCGCTTCTGCACATGAGTGTCAAGTCCTTCAAGGTGGGCACCCGCAGTTTCTTATCTTCGTACTTGCCGGCAATCCAAAGAGCTGTGCAGCCCACCAACTGGTAGTGGCGCTTGAAGACTATGCGCTTCAGGCAGTATCTGTCTATAATGTTGAGACAGAGGAATAATGTTTGCGGCTGGAGCTTGAAGGAGGTATGAAGCTCCACCAAAAAGTCCAACAAAAACGGGCGCATGAACCACTGGATCTCGGGCTGGAGGTCTATCATGGGCGGATTGATCATTGTTTTACCTTCGAACGTGGCCATAGCCTGTACAACCTCGTTCTGGTATTCCGCAGTCAACTTTTTGTTAGCCTGAGTCTCCAACAACTCCAACATTATGGAGTACGCTCGAGCCTTGACCGCAGGCGGGCCATACTTTGCCTGTTTCATCATACCAGAAGTAATAACGAGCGTAAGAGTACTAGAAACAGTGGCTATAAAAATTCAGGGCCTGTTATGACTTTTATATAAGCGCCTAAAACGCCAAACCCAAACTCACACAAAAAAATAAAGCTTAAGATTAAGTACCACAAGGGATGAAACCATCAAACCGCGTGCAAATTTGCGGAGACACAATGTGGCTTAATAGCGCACATACAGCTAGTTCGCAAACACTGCCATGTTACTGGCGATTACGCTGCTGAACCGGGGGGTTTCACGTATAGATGGGAGATGGGATGAAGGACAGCACATGGGGTACGCGTGTAGGGATGGCTCCGAGGTTGATTGGGCTGAAGCTATGGGTTTTAGTCGCGGTCGCGCCGCAGGAGCCCAGAATTTATACAAATTAGGAAGAATGCAGAGAGAAAAAACATACATTGTTGAGTGACGAGCTACTCACTTCACGAGCGAAGCGAGTGATACATACTCACCTCGTATACACAATTACCTAGTATATACAATTACCTAGTGTATACAATCACCTAGTGTACCTCGTACACTGGACTGGACTTAAATAACATTATTAAAGTGGGTCGAAAAATCAAGATTCTGGTGATTGAGTGAAAAATACCAGTAGTTCGGATGTAAATTACTAATTCAGTGAGATTACCGTACTAGTTCAGTGAGATAACCATAATAATCCAGTGGTTTTTACTAAGCTGATTTACTAGTTGTAGAAATATGATCAGTATATGTGAACTATAACCTTATTGCCAATCTATTATAGATTACACCCTATTATACTATTACATCAAGCTATTATAGTATTTGATCTGTATTATTGTTCTGCGTTCCTGCTTTCCATAATGGAGTGATCTTACTGACATGTTTGCCAGAATTCAAGTTTAAGGTTTTCACAAACTTCACGAGCGAAGCGAGTGAAGTGAGTGGGTGAGTGAGTAAGTGAATAAAGTGAATGAGTGAGTTATTCCGAGGCTGAGTGATTCCGAGACTGGTCCCGAGAGTGGTTTCTCTACTCACTCACTTCAGTTGCGCCGACCTCAATCGTCAGATCAAAACTGTTCGGCGGTTATTAATCACCTGGAAATGAGGGATAGAAAAGGAGGTGTAGAGACCCAGGGATAAAAGATTATAGGATTGAGTACATCCAAGGTATTGTAAGACTCAATACATCGAAGGAGTGATTGCGGTGGTATCGCGTTCTTGTGGCGGTATTCGCTAATCGCGCATCCCGTGCAGCATCAACTTTTCCCGTGTAGGTACAAACGGTACTGACACAAAAACTAAAGGAGGTGTTGGGTTCCGAAGACTCGAGAAAAGCAAACAGTACAAGGGTCGACCCATCTACGGGCTTCGCCGATGACACCACCGCATGTGGTGCACATAGGAATTAAATATCAAATGATCCGACATTCCGCCCTTGCCTCGAACAAATTAGAGTTAGCGACCGAGTTTACGAGCTGCGAAAGGGGCGTGATTTTCGTTGACGATCGAGCCTATACCTTTTTTGTGTTACATGTTGCAACCTTCAGCAAACTTGGGTCTTTTGTACGATTTTCGCTTTGTGGTGCCGTTTTGAGGTAGGGATGGAGTATTATGGCGCGATGGTTAGTTGTGAGTCGATATTGGCATTGGACTGGTGTATGAGTAGTGTGAGAGTTTGAAGATAACGGTGGTAAGAGCACGACTAGGTAGGTTGATTATGTAATATTGTATTCCTCGGTAACACCAGGGTTAGTGTTCGGTACGGTGCTCGGCTCAGTATGCAATATACACACATTTCATATACTCACATACTCTATACTTACATACTCAATATATTCATTCTATACTTACATACTCAATATATTCACTCTATACTTACATACTCAATATATTCACTCTATACTTACATACTCAATATATTCACTCTTTCTCGTTATCTCCGATAAGTACTTTGTCCCAATAGATTACCTATTGTATATAGGTCTATCCTGTACAATTGTCTGTCATTGCTTTAGTATTGCACCTCATCGCCTTCATTCTGTGGTTCGTTCTTGAAATACAAAACCGATTGTGGAACTTGCTTGTGTTACAAAACCAATTGTGGTAGTATTCATTCTTCTTTGAGCATTTGCACCAAGTTTCAAAGATTAGTGGTTGTCTGTGATAGCACCAGTACATTATTTTGTACTCTTGTCAATATACCTTTTAAGTCTTTTCCCACTTTTTGCAGTCATCAAATACCCATTCATTTGTAGTCACCGAATACCCATTCATTTGTAGTCACCGAATACCCATTCATTTGTAGTCACCGAATACCCATTCATTTACACTTACTCTCGCCCAATCATTTGCCATCACTCTCACCCAATACCCACTCGTTCACAATCACCCTCACTCAACATCCTCACTCAACATCCTCACTCAACATCCTCACTCAACATCCTCACTCAACACCTTCTTTCAATTCACTACATTCCTTTATTGTGTGCCTGCATATAATCATATTGTAGCATGTTGATGAAACCGGACCAAACCAGCCTTTTGGATTATGAACCGGACTTGTACATGTTTGCTGGCTTAAGGGCCAAACATATTTGTAGTGTCCGACTTCATGCTGCATAGACCCATATGGCGTGATTCAATAATTACAAGGTATTCCGAGGACGGAATATCTACGTTACTCTTATTTCTACTCTTATTTCATGAATATTCATATATTCTACTCAACTCTTATTTACAACTCATATATTTCACTCAACTTTAAATATTCCACTCAATTTATTCCTTCCAACTCTTATATTATTCAACTCTCATACTATTGTGTTCTTCCCACTTAACTCTTTCATCATACTATTGTGTTCATCCCACTCAACTCTTTCATCATACTATTCACTCGTAATCTTGGTAGTGAAAGTAAATGTACGACGTAGTCGAGTAAACGTAGTAAGTAGTACAAATTTAAGAGTGTATTTGACGAGTCTACTGAATTTCAGACTGTGGATATAGTATTAGAGGAGCTTTGTTTTATAATATTCCTTGAGTCGTTGAGTTATCTACTCCATGTTTGTTAGGTCGGTTATCTCTTCCATTTCTGTTCACTCATTCAGTCATTCGTTCAGGTGTCTCACTCCATATCTGTTCACAAATTCGCTTATTCAGTTCTATCTCACTCCATGTTTGTTCTCGCACTCACTTACTCGCTCACTCACTCACTTCACTCGCTTCGCTCGTTTTGTTATTACTCTATGTTTGTTCACTCACTCCATCCCTACACTCACTAACTCACTTCACTCGCTTAGCTCGTTCTGTTCGTTCGCTCGTTGATTTCGTTCGCTCGTTCAGTTATTTCGCACTCTATGTTTGTTCACTCACTCACTCAAACTCGCTCGTTCAGTTATCTCGCACTCAATGTTTGTTCACTCACACTCACTTCACTCGCTTCGCTCGTGAAGTTCGTGAAGTTTGTTCGCTCGTTTAGTAAGCTCCCCTGCCTCTTCCCCCCTCCTCTCCATCATTCTTAATAGTCTCATCCACCGACAACAACAAAGTCGCAGCCTCGGCAGCAGACATCAACGCATTGATCTTCACCAAAGCAGGCTCCCAAATAAAATTGTTCATGTTGTTGCCCACACTTTCCCTCTGGAAATCGATTCCCTGCCATGTCTCGCCCTTTGCGTGCGCACTGCGCAACTTGTTCAACAACTCAATGCTGTCCAACCCAGCATTCTCACACAACTGCCTAGGAATAACCTCCAAGGCCTTGGCAAAAGCCATAATCACCATCTGCTGTTTTCCGGCAATCGAGCGCGCGTAATCGCGCAAGTACTTGGACAACTCCATCTCAATGGCACCACCACCAGCAACAACACTGCTGTGCGAAACAGCACGCTTGACAATCATGATGGCATCGTGCAAAGAGCGCTCCACCTCGGCAATCACCTGCTCAGCACCTCCTCTCAACACCAACGTGCATGTCTTGGCCTCAGGGCAGCCCTTGAAGAAGTTATACCTCTCGGACCCAATCTGCACCTCCTCGAAAAGCTTACACGTTCCAAGATCCAGAGGCAGTATGTTAGAGCAAGTGGACTGCACATTTCCGCCCACGGCCTTGATCACTCTGTCGAGATCCTCGGTAGCAACACGGCCCGCACAGAAGATGTTTCTATCAGCAAAGTACTGCGTGGCCAAGTCACCAATGGGCAACTTGGAAAGAACAATGTTGGCACCAGTAGCGCTAATGGCCTCCAACTTGTCAAAGATAATCTTCCACTCAGCATCCACGATTTCCTGGTAGTCTTTGACCTCATCGATGCGCACCTCTGCGTTGTCCTTCTCTGCCTTCAACTCCAACTCCACATTCAAGTTGAGGATCTTGGGGTTCTCGAACCGCTTGGGCTGCTGTTCAAAGCCTGCGTATGAAAAGGTCTTCTTGAAAGCCACTCCGTCCACGAAGATGGAGTCCTCCATGGCACCACCGGCAACCTTCTTGATTCCGATCAACTTCTCATCGAGGTCGTTCTGGTCCAAGCTCAACACGGCATCGACGGTCATCTTGGTGAAGAAGTCTGAGTTCCTGTTGATCAACTTGGACGACATAGCAGTCGATGCGCACTTCTCCAACAACTGACGGAACTCAGCAGTGTTATCTTCTCTCTTGATTTCTACGGCCAACTCCTTGATACGCACCACCGCAAGTTCGGCCGCCTTGCGCAAACCCTTTGTTATAAAGTGTGATGAAATGCCGTCTTCGATAAAAGTCTTGGACTCCTTCAACAACTCACCCGCGAGAATCGTCACGGATGTAGTTCCATCACCAACTTCGGCATCTTGAGAACGCGAGATATCCACCAACATCTTGGCAGCAGGGTGCACAATGTCCAACAACTTCAAAATCGTGGCTCCATCGTTCGAAATGGTGGTTTTGCCGTTGGCAGAAACGATCAAGATATCGCTGCCAAATGGGCCCAAAGTGGGCTTGAGCGTGTCCTGGATTGCCAAGCATGCGTTGATATTGTTGAGGATCTGGCCCTTGCCCTGAGACGAGTCGGTTCCCTCCTTGAGCACCACGATTGTGGGTGTCTGTGACGAGAAGGCCATGTTCTGTATTTGTTGTAAAAGGAAAAAAAGTCTTTGTCGGAAATTTTTTTTCAAGTGCAATGTTAACGGTACAGAGGATCGCTGTGGCAAACCAGGGCGTGTCGAGGACGTTTGTGCGGACCATCGTCGGCAAGGGCCAGGTGCACTTGTCCAACAGGAGAGTCATGAAGAAAATCGAGATGGGCAAGGCCAGACCCGCCATTTTCCACCAGTTCGACACTCTTGTGGAGTTGAGTGATGGGTCTGTTGTGAAGAGACGCTCGCAGGCACCAAAAGATGAAATCAGAATGATCACAGACCAGCGCAACAGTGAGTTGTGGAACCCTAACAGGTCGGACTTGAGCACTTCCGACTTGGCTACTGGTAAGATCAACAAGTTCAAGGCCAAGTATGCGGCTTTTGAGGCACCGGAGGACGAGAGCGATGATTTGTTGGAGATGATGGGGCATAATGTTGAGGAGATCAAGGGTGGTGTTTTGTATGACAAGAAGAAGAACAGACGGAGATAGGGCATGTATATAGAAGGCGAACTTCACGAGCGAAGCGAGTGAAGTGAGTGAGTCAACCGTATTAAATATAACATTGAGAATGAGTGAGTCAATCTTAGTAAATATAACATTGAGAATGAGTGATTCAACCTTATTAAATCTAACATTGAGAATGAGTGAGTGAAGTGAGTATAGTTAATAGTGAGTAAGTGACTACTGAGTATAGTAAATTTTGAGTAAGTAACTACTGGGTAGAGGATAAAAAAGAGAAACTAATAGGGATAATGGGGAGGGGAAAAGTATAGTGGAATAGTAGGTATGACTTGATTTATATAGAAGGAATTTTCTTGATTTGGCTTGGTTTGGATGTGCTCAGACGGGAGTTCAAGATCGCCATTTCATGGACTACATTTCTCACTCACTCACTCACTCACTCACTCACTCGCTTCGCTCGTTTATTCGTTCACTTTGAGCCGTAAAGCTACTTCTAGCTTTTGAGCCATTGAACTATCTTCCAACTCTTTGTTCCATTGACCCACTTCTGACCTTTTAGCCATTGAACTATCTTTTATCTCTTCCCTTGAACCATAAAGCTACTTCTACCCATTGAATCATCTACAATTCTCACTTTGAGTTAATGACCCCCTTATCCTTTACTTTGAACCATCAATCCATTTCTACCTTGGACACAAAGTCTCGTTATTTTCACTTTTCATCAAGTTTTTACGAAATGATTCTAAAAGTATCGCAAAACTACTTTTTCAAGTATTTTAGTGAATAGTCAGTCTTGTTTTCATCGTTATTCATTGATTCATCGTTACCTACTCTTTTCGTTGTATTCACTTAATCACTCTCATAGTTCGCGCCTACCGTTCATCATCAATAAACAATGTCGCATAAGGCTGCTTCCAACTGGCTGATATGCGTAGTCCCTTGATACATTCTAGTTTTTAGTATGACCCGTACAGTTCTCTGATAAACATTAATTTTAAGTATGTTCCTTGTTTCACGGTTATCCTTTATTTCTAAGTATGCTATTTGTTTTACGGCTACCCATTAATTCCAAGAGCGTCCCTTTTTTACTGTCATTCTAAGAACGTCCCTGTCTTAGGCCTACCACTCTCATATATGCTTTCGTTTCTGATATATTTACAAGGTATATGTGAGACAGGCACGAGTGCCTTCTTTATTAAACTGTGTTCGTCGCTTCTCAACGTCTATTGGCATGAGATTGTGTTATTGTCGAACAGGTCGTTAGGTATGTGGAGGATTTTAGAATAGAGATCAGGTTGTGGTGTGTGGAGGATTTTAAAATAGAGATCAGGTTGTGGTGTGGAGTATTTGATTTTAGAATGGTGATTCAGTAGTTAGGAGGTGAGTTGGTTGGTAAGTAAGACATTTAGTTCACTCATTCACTCAGTTAGTTCACTTACTCAGTCAATTCATTCACTCAGTGAATTCAATGAATTCAGTTAGTTCAGTTAGTTCAGTTAGTTCAGTCAACTCAGTCAATTCAGTTAGTCACTCACTCACTCACTCACTCACTCACTCACTCACTCGCTTCACTCGCTTCGCTAGTGAAGCTCGTTCGTTCGCTCCAACACCTCTTCCCTCAACACCCCCTCTACCCACCTCCTATCCATACCCATCAAAATATCCAAACTCTCCCTCACCGAAAGCCCCAAAAAACGAAACTCCTCAACCCCCCACTGAACAACATCCATATCATCTTCTTTTATTGCCTGCCGCAATATAACCCTCACAGTACGCATCTTTTCCCGCATGCACTGTACCCCCAAGACCAAGTTGAACTCATCAGGAAGTCCAATCTCCTCCAACTTGAGAGGCCGCTCACCAAGCCGGGTGTAAAATGCACGCCCCAACCGGTTGTTTATGGTAAGACTCACACACTTCACCAACAACGTAGAAAATCGCTCCAACACCTCGTCATCTTCCTGCAAAAGAAGAAACCTCTCTTGCATCTCTTTGAAAAATGGCCGAAACTCAGCAATTCGCTCACGTGGAGTCTTCAACATCACCTCCTCAAAAACACTAAGGTACGCCATCTTCAGAACACCAACGTCCGTGCTGGTGAGACGCTCAAGACATTCCTTCAAGTTGCCCTGTGCCAACATCTGACACACAATGTTGTTGTAATCTTCCGCAGAAAGCCCAGACTGCGACTTCAAAATCAACTCCAACATGCGCTCAGAATACTGCCTCTTCTTCTGGTGCAAAAACACAGTAAAAAGCACCGAAACCGTCGACCGCCGCAACGGATTCAGAAGCAGCTTCACAAGCTCATTGAACTTAGCGTGGTTATGTTCACCGTAATGTGCCAATGTAAGATCAAGATAGTCTGCGTTGTGTGCGGATTCAGGCACAAGCTTGAGGGTGGCCTCCACCAACGCGGGGCTTTTCAGCGCCCTGACCAACTCCAGTACCATTTCGACCTCCTTCGAAGAGCCTGACCAATTGTAGAGCCTTAAAACCCTTAGTGCCGTATCCACATTGTCCTGGCGCACGTTGGCAAGAACCACTTTGCGTAGTGCCTCGTTCAACCTCTCGCACCTCAACTCGTCAAGCCTGTTGACTATGACATCTAGATACTTATTGACGTAGAAGAGGAACTTATTGCCTGCCAAGTACTCCAAAATCAGAAGAAGCACCTTCTGGGGAAGAGATTCGATATGCTTTTGTGCCAACTTAAGCAATATGTACGAGTTGTACCCCATGGTTCTCTCCGTAGTGTCCACCATGAGGATTCCCATAACTGCGGACATGGTCAGTTCCTGTAATCTGATTCCATTTTCCTCGAGAACGTTGATGAAAGTCATTGCTATGAGAGAATCGCCTTCAAGGGCTGCTAGTTGCACCAAAAACTCAGCATAATCTCTATATGTGCTTAAATTAGGGACAGTATCTCGCAAGAGCTTGTGTACCCGGTCATGTTTGGCCATCAACTCCACCAAAGTGTGAAGAGCGTGCATTTTTCGCAGTACCAAGAGCTTCATGGCATCATTCAAGACAAATACCCGCACGGCCCTGAAATTGTAGTATTCCGACATCAACAACGACATCATTTTCTTTTCGATCTGGGGGGAAAGCATTACGTCTTCAAAGAACAGATCATTGTTGTTTTCGTAGAGCTGTGAGCACCTCACTGCTGACCCGTCGTATCTTTTGGCGAGAAGTTGGTATGCGTCATGGAGTCTCAAGGCACGGAAACCTTGGTGAATTGGTTTGGATTCACATTTTGGGGATTGTGGAAGGTTTGATGTTATGGGTGTATGGCTGAGTGCACGCTGAGCTGCTCGTCCTGGTCCTCCTCGTATCATTAAAAAAGTGATGAGAAAAAGTACGCGAACTTACGAACTTCACGAGTGAAGTGAGTGAGTGAGTGAGTGAGTAAGTGAATTCTCATTATGGAGATAATTGAACGAAAAAAAGAGTGAACTTACTCACTTCATTCTCTTTCGGCTCTAGCATTCACTTAGCTCGCTCGATGCCATAGCTCGAACATGCTCTAAGTGACTTAGAAAGATAGGGTGATGGGGGAGAGGAGGGTGAGTGGAGGGTGAGGAGGGTGAGTGGAGGGAGAGTGATGGAAGAAGATGGTGAGATTAATGGGTGAGATTGATGGGTGAGAGTAATATGGAGAGTAATAGTGTAATATAAGGTGGAATAATGTGGTAAAATAAGATGGTAGAGTAGCCAGGCAAATGTCTCATAAGCATAAAAAAGACAACAAACTTCACGAGCGAAGCGAGTGAAGTGAGTGGTGAGTAAATATACACAGATATTTGAGTGAGTGACAAGGTAGCACATGATGATTGTATATTTTCAAAAATTACCTAAATATTTGAGAATAAGATCTGGATGATTTTGTGGAGGAAAAGATGATGAGAAGAGTATAGAAATAGGGTGCACACATGATATGATTGGGAGATTTTACACAATAGTGAGTAAGATAATGTAATAGGTGAGCAATGATGTGACAAATGAGTAACTCAATGTATTCAGAAATCACGAGCGAAGCGAGTGAACAAAAATTAAGTAAAAAGTTACTGAATGTGTGAACGGTGAGTGACAAAAATTAAGTAAAAGGTAACGAGTGAGTGAGTAAGTGAACCAATATTAAGAGGTAACTGGTTGAGTAAGTGAATAAATACCCTATCACCAATAAGCAAAATAATGTCAGGGAACCCACTCTTTAGGTGAGAGAATAGCTTATGACTTGCTTGTTTTTAAAGAGGATATTCCTACCGTTTTATAGCTGGTCCTGAAGAGTGGATCCTGTAGCAATCCTTGGTGCTGAGGGCAGGGATCCATGGGTAGTGGAATTTATATCACTATAATTGTAGAAGTATCGTATGTAGTAATACCCCCAGTCCTCAATTTCAATATCTTCAGTGAATTGTTTAGGATTTCACTGTAATATAGGAAAGACTTGTAACTAACTTGTTTATGCATATAGATTTTAGCCATATTTATATCTGTGTCTGAAATTCCGTTAGGCTCAGGCGTCCTACCTGATAGTCAGGAGAGGCTGGCTAACTCATTGTAAGATCCTATAAAGTCCATTGTGGAGTAGTATTATATACAGTACAAATACCCCCTAACCTTGCATGAATATGAAAAATAGGTAAAACGACAGTCATAAATTTCACTGACTATGTATTAATAGGTGATGAGATTAATCAATATATTCAATGAATATGTATTGATAGGTAATGTAACTAATCAATATATTCAATGAATATGTATTGATAGGTAATGTAATTAATCAATATCATAAATGTATAAATACCATCCGTCCCATAACTTCCCAAGCAATCCTACGAACTGAGCGAGCGAAGTGAGTGAGTGAGTGAGGGAGTGAGGGAGTGAACTTTCATTATACAGAGATGACTGAGCGAACGAACTTTGAGAGCGAAGACTGACAGACAAACAGAAAGAGACTCGCCCACCCACTCACTTACCCACTCACTCACTTACCCACTCACTCACTCACTCACTTCACTCACTTCACTCGCTTCACTCGTTCAGTTCGTTCACATTCTCTCTATCTATTACCCTATCACACCATCTTACAATCAGTCAAACCAAACCCATACATCACCTTCTCAACATGCTTTCTGATCTGCTGCCAGTCCTGGCGACGCTGCACAAACTCGTAAATCTCCTCCTGGCCAAATATCCCGTTGAATTTGGACAAGTCGCTCACCAACTTCCCAATGGCCTTGGCGTCAGAACCACTGATAAGATAGATGTTTCCCACCTGTTTGAGCGACTGGAACAACGGAAGCACCATCCTCTTGTTGGTCTTGATATGGCTCAAAATGAACTCATAGTACATGTTCAAGTCAGAAATCAAGCTGGGCGCACCATTCACCGAGATGGTGCTCTTCTTGAGTGACTTGACAATGATTTGGAAAAAGCGCTCGCTGAGCTCCTGCTGGAAAACGTCAACGATAGACTTGTCCGCACAGCCCACCAACAAGTCAAAGTTCTCCTCTAGCACATGGAGCGCCTTTTGCGCGGTTTCGGTCGTGCCGAATACAGCAGAGCCCGTCACGTACTCAACGGGCGGCAGCTTTTCATAGATGGACTCGATCTCGCTCACCAACACATCCAAGCCGATATTGAGCCCATCGGCAACGTACTTGTCGATCATAGATTCCAACTTCTTTTTGTGCTGCAACGACGGATTCAAGACAGAGTTCTCGATCTTGATGATTTTACGGTTGATCAACTCCTCCTTATAGAAAATGTCGAGCATCTGGATGATCAAGTCGCCGATGTTGATCAACTCGAAGAAGAGCTGGATGGGCTTGCTGATCAACTCGGTGTTGTTCTTGGTGAATGTGGGCGAATTTGGATTGAAGCTCTGGAGGTACGTGACGGCCTTTTCGAACCCCATTTTAATATGGTCCTCACCGATCGCATCAAGCACGTTGATATACACGTCTTGAATGGCTTGGTAAATGTCATTGCGCACGGTGTGAATGGTGTAGGCATTGAACTTGAACAAGCGCTCGATGGTGGTCCTTGCATCGTTCAACATGTTCAACACGAGCTCCGGGTTCAAGTTTTTGTTGAGCGACTTGATGTTCTCCGAGAGAATTTTGGCCTTGATCTGGATCTCCAGCAAGTTGTCCTCGTCAGCCGCAAAAATCTTCTTGAACGACGAGAGAAAGTCGTTTTTGGTTTCGGTTTTGGTGTGTTTCAAGATCTCCTCGGTGGTCTCTGCCTCGCGCTGCGTGAGCGCCTTGTTCCACTCGGCAATCTTGGCGATGTTCTCGGCCTTAAAGTTCTGGATCTCGTCACGCATGTATTCCACCGCAAACGACTCAAACAGCATATCGAAGAGCTCCATAACGAGGTGCTGGTACGAGTCACCAATGTTGGAGCACGGCTCGAGCTGGTTGGTGAAATCGACGCTGATCCTCTGGTACACGTAGGGAACTACCTGCAAATGGAGGTTGTGCTTGCGCGCACAGTCAATGATCATAGCCAAGAGTTCTTTCAATTGGTTGGTGATAAGCTCCTCACTCACTTTGTACATCATGGGGATGGATGTGGGGAAGATCGCCTCGATGACCTTCGCTTCTCGGTTGAAGATGTCGGATATTTGTTTGACGAGATCATCGAAGCGTTGTGCGCAGATGCCGAGGTGGGCAAGCTGGTCAGATTTTAGTTTTGAGTGTTCCACTTTTTCTGGTGGGTGTTCTGGTTCATGTTGCTCGGGGATGCGTGTTTGAGCCGACTCGTTTTCCTTGGCTAGGTCTTGCCCATTTTCCTTCCATTCATTTTGGCTGTTTTTCCACTCGTTTTCGTTCAGATTCTCATGTTTTCCCCACTCATTAGCTGTATCTTTCCACTCATTAGCCGATTCCCACACTGGGTCTTCTTTTTCTATATCCCCCTTTTCTATATCCCCTTTCTCCTCACCTGTATCTTCCTTCTCCTCTCTACCCGCCCCTTGCGCCCTCTCATGTACAAAAAACGACTCCGGGTCGAGCTTGTCGAGGTTGAACAAATCCGAGTGGTCGTTGTCAAAGATGCTCTTCTGGAGAAAAAAATCAATCAAGGTCTGCTGGTTGTTCAAATCGGCCAAGATGAGTATGAAGCGCCGGGTTCTCTCGTAGTCCTTGATATCAAAGTGAATGTCGAGCTCACGGAGAAGCGCGTTCTCAAAAATCTCAAAAATGGCTATGAGTTTCTCATACACCTCCTCACGCGCCTCCTTGTCTATCTTGTTGTAGGTCAACAAGTTCTTGAGGATATTTGCCTGCTCCTCTGGCGTCTGGAAATCGGTGAACATGCGTAGACGCGTGAATGACTTGCTCAGGAGAAGCTCTGCATAATATGGCCCCAACGCTCGTGAGATTCGTACGAGCTGATGCTTGGCACGTGCTGGGTCGGGCACTATGTGGCTGAGACATGTGAGCGGATTATCTAGCGAGGCCAGACCGGCGTCTTTGTCGAATCTTGCTCTTTCCCATAGTCCCATGGCGCGGAAGAGCGAAACCCATAGTTTGGGGTCGCTGACCACACGGTGGGTATTTCGGGAGACCTGCTCGAAGGAAAGTAAGTCACGGACCGAGAGATTTTGAGCGATAGCTCTTGCGACTGTGGTGGGCATGACATCGGGGTCATAGACGTCGATGTCTCTATTCCATAATACTTGAGCCATTGGGGGGTTGATTAGTAGTTTTGGTAGTTTTGGGTTTTGGGTTTAGGGTCTGGTAGTTTTGGGTTTAGGGTCTGGTACTTTTGCAAATCTAGCAATTCTTCAAGTAGGTACTCCAATAGATGGCCTAATAGAAGTCCAGAGGGTCAGTGGTAGTTCAATGGTAATTAACAAGTAGGAATAGATTGTAATGTAACCGATAGGTATACAGTGGCAAGTATGCAGTAAGTATACACTGATAAGTATACAGTGGTATGCACTGATAAGTATGCACTGATAAGTATGCACTGATAAGTATGCACTGATAAGTATGTAGACGTACAATGGAAAGTATGCAGTGGCAAGTATACACTGATAAGTATACGCTGACAGTAATAAAGTCAAGCTGTACAGTATATTATGTATTCCAAGAATCAACTTGTAGATCCAGTGTTGTGTCCTTACCCTTGACAATGGTAGATTCTGCAGTGAGCGCTCGTAATCTACACGATGAAAGTACTTGGTAGTTCAGCAATACTCAATCACCAATTGTGTTTTGATGTGGACTGGGCAAGGCCTTGTGGTGGAGGGTGATTGTATATTTTTGAAATGGTACTTTTTTAGAATCGGTCTTTTCACGAGGGAACGAACTTCATGAGTGAGTGAGTGAGTGAGTGAAGTGAAGTGAGAGAGTGAGTGAGTGAAGTGAAGTGAGTGAGTGAGTGAAGTGAAGTGAGAGAGTGAGTGGGTGAAGTGAAGTGAGTGAGCCAGTGAGAGAGTGAGTGAGTGAGTGAGTGAAGTGAGAGAGTGAGTGAGTCAGTGAAGTGAAGTGAGTGAGCCAGTGAGAGAGTGAGTGAGTGAGTGAGTGAAGTGAGAGAGTGAGTGAGTCAGTGATTTAGTAATCGAATAATTTAGTATTTCAGTGATCTAGTATTTCAATGATTTAGTATTTCAATGATTTAGTATTTCAATGATTTAGTATTTATTCGAATTTACTACATTGATTTAGTATTTATTCGATTAATCTCGTATTACTTAATCTAATACTACCTCTTTCAATATCTAGCTTCTAATCACCGGCTACCTGAGTACTCTTGATTGATCCATCGCTCATTCAGCTCACTTACTCATTAAATGTATCTATACGTTAGTTCGTTCGTTCAGATATCTCATCATATCAAGTAAGTTCACTCACTCACTCACTGCACTCGTTAGTTCGTTCGTTCAGATATCTCATCATATATATATAAGTTCACTCACTCACTCACTTCACTCGCTTTGCTCATGAAGTTCGCTCATTCGTTCAGTGCGTTCATTCGCTCAGTTCATTCGTTCAATTAGTTAAATTCTTTTCATCGATGCTAAGAGCGCTATGCAAACACCGCGCTCTGCAAACGCTGGTATGCACGCTACGACCTTACTCGCAAACCCCCGACATCCGCACAAAGGTCACAACCTTCTTGAAAAACCTCATACAACACGAATCACAGGTCCTCTCAGACACCATCAACGACATCACCGCAGATCCAGAGGAAGACATCTACATCCACCCGGCTTTGCAACGCGATTTGGCCAAGGTGCTCGATCCAAACAACAGGTTGTTTCTACTCTTGACATACAGCCCGGTGTTGGTGGACCCGCGCTTGTACATGTCTCTTTACAGCAAGATGGAGCATGTCGATGGGAACTTACGCACGGTTCTTCTCAAGCGCTTGTTGTTCACACAGCAATACTCATGCTGCTGGCGCATTGTGCTAGATTCGTACACATCCATCACAGACATTGAAGAGTTTCTCGATTTAGCGTTCCAAGTGTTTGCAGACAGTAGGGACGAGGTCTTTGGTCCGTATAAATTATTGGCACACTGCTATTTTCTGGATGAAATCAGCCGGAGTGTGCGCGAACATGTGTTGGAGACTGCCAGCTTGCTGTATGGTGTTCTGCGCGAGCACATAGCGTCGTGGATGGCATACACGCTGGATACGGATGCTCTTCACACGACGGAGGATGTGATGAGTGTTGAGGTAGATGGACTGGGGGTTTTTCTGAGGGACCGAAACGTGATAGGTGGGGTGGGTTTAAGGGATCGAGATTTAAAGATAGAGAGGGTGGGTTCAGGGGCTCTTCTGAAAGAATCAAACGTTATAGAGAGGGTGGGTTTAGGAGCTCGAGATTCAAAGATAAAGGTGACTTCAGAGACTCAAAATTCAAAGATAGAGAAAGAAGACCCAACTATAGAAGTAACTTCAGAGACTCAGACTCAAGACCCAACCATAGAGGTGTCTTTAACTCAAGACCCAACCATAAAGATGACCTCAGAAACTCAAGACCCAACCATAAAGATGACCTCAGAAACTCAAGACCCAACCATAAAGATAACTTCAGAAACTCAAAATCCAACCATAGAGCTAACTTCAACTCAAAACCCAACCATAGAGCTAACTTCAACTCAAAACCCAACCATAGAGCTAACTTCAACTCAAAACCCAACCATAGAGCTAACTTCAACTCAAAACCCAACCATAGAACAGATAAACCCAAACACTCATCTAAAAAAATCAAACATTATAGACAAGATAAACACACATCACAATCCAAACATTATAAAAGTGAAACAAAAAACTCACCTGAATGACTCAAACTTAATAGAAAAGGTGACATCTCAAAATCCAACTGACCAACAACCCAATCCATACCCATCCAAAACAATAAAAAACATGATCCTCCTACGCAGGCTCCTTCAAGTCGACCCAGACTTCCCCACAACAAACACAGCCGAGTTTGTGCGCCGAGCATCGCCAATATCGCACGTTCCCGGGTGGCTTTTGCTGGTCGCGGCGCCCTTTCGGCTCTCCGGGTGTCTTCTGGCCAACAACAAGCCACCCGCGGCAGCGGTGGGACTCGTCAACACGCTTGTACACATTGGCTCGTTCAGCTTAAACACCGCAGATGTGGTTTATGCTTTGCGATCTGGTGCAGAAGTCCCCCCTTTCCTTGTGTACCAGGCATATATACAGAGCTATCTGGGCCGCAAGGAGCCCAATCGTTATGTGTTGAACCGGTTGGCCGAGGATATTGTGTGCGGGGGTCATTTGGATCAGATTCGGCAGGTTTTGGTGCGTGTGCGTTCACAATTGAACGATGACTTGGTGATACAGGCGGTGCGGCTTCTTCATGTGGAGGATCCGGAGAGTTACAAGTTGTTGTTGGAGGACGAGAAGCTTTTGTTGCGGTTTTTTGGGGAGATAGGGTTGGGGGGAAGAGAGAAGGGGGAGAAGGATAAGGACAAACAGGAACATGAAGAGAGTAAGAAGGATGAGAATGAAGAGAGGAAGAAGGATGAGAATGGAGAGAGGCAGAAGGATGAGAATGGAGAGAGGCAGAAGGATAAGGACAAACATGAACATGATGAGAAACAAAAGGATGAGAAATATGAACATGAACATGATCAGAGAGAGAAGAATGAAAAATGTGAACATGAACAGAAAGAGAAATATGAGAAATATGAACATGAACATAAAGAGAATTATGAACATGAAAAACAGAACCAAACACATCAAATTACATCACAATCGCATCATATTACACCAGAATTACATCAAATCCAATCACATCAAATCACACCAAAATTTCATCAAGTCCAATCCCATCACATCACACCAGAATTGGTCCAATCAAATCAAATCCCCGCATCTCATGACACAACCAACACCCCTCGTAACTCCTTTCCATCCCCCTCCTACATTCACAAAATCCTCATCGACTGCTACACATTAAAGTTCCACAAGTGCGTTCGCACGCTCGCCAAATCTGTGTCCACAGACCACTACCCCCCCAACGAGGTCCGCGCCTTCCACGCCCGCCTGATGGAACTCGACTCCAAACACGTGCTTCTCGAGGCATTCCGCTGCGTAGCCTTGCGCTCAAACGTCTTGGACCAGTCCACCTGCGACGTCTTTGTTGAGCGTTTGTTCGCCCTATGTCTCCCCCTCCGTATCACCGCACGCCAACTGAGCAGAATGCCCTCCTTCGCCCACGATATCCAGAAGCTCATTTACTTGGCTCTCCCCAAAGAGCGTGCTGCGTTCCACAATACCTTACGTGCTATAGGCCAGTGCATCTCGCTCATGGACACCCCACAAATGGCCCGTGTTCTCTCCATGGTCCACACCTCGTTGAACACCCAATTGCACATATCCTCAAACTACGGTCGCACCTACGTGTTTGACTGTATCGTCGCTGAGACCGCGCGTTTCCTTGGGCGTGCACGCGGGCCACGCGCCGCCATCACCGTGCTCCAGGACGTGAGGTCACAGCTCGGCTTCAAGTGCGCGCTGCTCAATCTGCACATTTTCAAACTCCTCGCGCAGGATGACCCACGCAACGCTCTCAAGCTCGCTCGTTATTTTGCGCACCGTAAACATGAGCTCGAGCCTGGCATCAAGCACTTGATTTCCGGCATTTTTGCATCCAGCCTCTCTACTCACGACAAGGTCGCGTGCGTTGACGGCTTCTTGGCGGGTCTACGCGCCCACGGCTACAAACACAAGGTTTCCCAGAAGACGGGCTACCAGCTCCTCCGGCTTTTGGAGAGGCCCCGCTCTGAGCCCCCCGCTGACGCCACCCGCGCCTTGGCCATGAAGTTGATGCTGTCCAACAAGGGTCTTGAGAGACCCGTTAAGAAGTACTTACGGAGGGTTGGAAGAGGAATAACCCCGTTAATAAACCGGAAGAGTTTTTATTAAACATATTTATAGAGCAAGTAAACTTAATCAGAATTTACTCTGTTTCTCATTCTTCTGTTGGTAAACTATTTTAGTTAGTCTGAAATAATTTTTTGGAATTGTGTAATAAAACTTACCCATACTCGAACTTGTAAAGGGGTTAAGTTGCATTTTTCAGCAATAATTTCCCGTTCTCTCCTGTTTGGATATGGCTGGCGATTGAATGCTTCGTTAAGGAAGTTTTTAGCTGCATGAGATATAACAATTCTTTTTCTTGAAGGGAGCAGGATTTCTTCTTTTGAAAACTCTATCTCGGAAACAGAAGATACGAGCTTAATAAGTCGAAAATTGTTTTCAGAACACTTGCCTTCCTCCTCAATTTTTGACATGTGCGAAATCCAATATGTTTCCTCAGAAATTGTCCGTTGAATACAGTCCATAATCTCTTTATTTGCCCCGATAGTAGCTGTTAACTGAAAGGTTAGACCCATTTTGGAAAAAAGTTGGTATACTCACTGTATATAGTTGTTGTACAGCAACACTGCTGGCAAAATTCGGAGTCAATGGTAAGTCTGACTGTTCATGGGTTATGCCATAAGGTTTCGTAACGCATTCAAGAGAAGCAACAACATGTACAAGTGATTGTAAGTCTTCAGAATTCATAATTCTGAATAAGGGAAATAATGTACAGTTACGGTATATATATACTCGAGAAAAGGGATTTATATCAGTATTTTTAAAGTTTTAAATACGTTTCTAATATTTTATTATATAGAGTGCATTTTACTGAAAAACATCCTCTGTCATAATTCCGAAGCTTGTACTGAATTCTATTCTTGAAAACTCCACAGGCCAAAATTCTTTCTTTTGAAGAGTTCTAGAATTTGGGTTTGCTATTTTGTTTATTCTAAAACGTGAGACTCGAAGCAGCTTCAAAGAACGTCGATTCGGTTCAAAAAATCTGTTGGCCAGGTCGCAATAATATGAATCAAGTTTGGATAAATATTCAAAATAATGTTGAAATGGTTTACCACTGATTTTCCAGAACTAGAAGTTAGTAGCTTTTTGGGACGCTCCCTATGATATTACGTACTTGTGATGAAAATTTTGAAACACTTTTTAAGTCATTCAGGGAACTTTGAGCCTCTATATTGATGACCTTACTAATTAAACATCGAGCTAATATAAATTGGTTGCGGTGTTTCCGTTTAGTTTTGGCAGCTTTGATAGTATCTATTTGACTGGAGATGAAAGAAGCTTTAGCTTCTGAAAACGCATTTGTCGATGTAAAAGGAAAATCTGATTCATTGAATAGATCCTTTATAGTTGTTCTCTCGATTATCTTCTCTGGCAATTGTGGAAAAGTGAACGTCGTACAATAAACTGACATGGTACAATATTCGTTAAAATTTACTTCAGATTGTGTTCCTTATTTAAATGTTGCAAATGTGTAATGCCACAAATGGAATTTCTACACAAAGACATGTGTTGATAATCGTTTCTATTTTTTAGTCAACATTTTCCAATACCACACTCAGCTGTAAATACCTTGTGTTATCATTTGAAATTGATCATAAAGTCTTGTGTACATGCTGCCAATGCTTTTGGCAATGAGGACATTTTCAACAAATGAGTCAGATTCGTCATCCGAAAGCAGGAGTTGAAGCCGCTGCCTAAGTAACACACTAGTATTTTCACCATTGTTGAAGCAAGGCAAACTGGAATCTTTCTGCATTAATTCAACAATGCCAATGACATGCTCGCTTTCTTTCCTTAATGCTTGAAAACACTTCTTGCATAATTTTTTGAATAACTCGAAAAGCGGACTGTCGACTCCATCGAGAAGATCTACGTATTCTTGGGTGAGTTTGAATGGTGCCGCCTCGAAGCCTACACTTCCCGGCGAGTTCGAAAGTAGAAATCCGAAATCGATATGCACAATGTGACCTTCATGATCAATCATGATATTACCATTATGTCTATCCTTGATTTGAAGGACATAACAGATAATAGAGTAAGACGCTAAGCTCCTCGCAAAATTCTCTTGTGCGGATTTATATCTTCTGCCAGATGGGGAGCCGTAAACTTTTTCGAAGTAATCCTTCAATGTAATGATTCTACCTTTCGAATTTTCACCTTTCTTGATAGAGATCTCGGTCAAAGACTTTTTGATCGAATGAATTGAAATGGCATTGGTAATGGTTTCTACCAATCCTGTATTTGCACTAGTAACCAAAATTTTCATTCTCTTGGTCCAGGCTCCCACGTTTTGCTTTTTCCAAATGTTGGATATCATGGAAATCAATTGACAAGCAAAAGCTTCTTGTGGTAAATCGTCACCGTTTTTTGCGATTACAGAGCATAAATCCCAATTTGGCAAGTGGCCGTAAACACTGGAATTCCTAATCCTTTGTTTTTTTGTTTCCCAGTCCTCTCCAAGTTTGAAATCATTTTCGAGCTTTCTTTCCCCTGCATCTTGAGAATCACTCTTAAGCTCGTTGAACTTTTTGAAATCGATTGAATCAAATTGATCTTGTAACGATATCATAGAATCGACAATACGAGTACGGATAGCTGAAGATTGATCAGAGCTAGCCTGACCTGAACTCTCTAATTGTTGTAACATCACAGAAGCAATCCTCATTTGATCGGCAAGCACTTTAGAAGTTATATCTTTTAGACCGCCTTGTCCAGATTTACTATTCTCGACATCCAATTTCGGGCTACCCAAAACCTTGAGTTTACTCAAATCGTGGTCCGAATTCTTTGTGCATGAAATTGGGATTTCACTCAAATCTGCTTCAGAGTCGGCGCCGAAAAAATTCTCGAAGACTTTAGGACTTCGTCCTAAGGTAGGTGTAGAATTACCACTCACTATAGATTCAATAAGAGTATCCCTATTGTCTGACTGAGAGACAACGTTTTCTTTATCACACATAATTCTTCTGTTTGCTTCTGTGAAGGGATTGAAATCAAACTCATCGCTTAAGTATTCAACCAACAATAGGAATGGAACTCTTTCGGCAGAATTCAATACACAGGCTTCATTAATGCTGAGTCGTAAAATTTTGTGGTACTTTTTATTCTTGTTGCTTGTAAGCGGAAATAATTGTGGAATGTCAATCTCAGATGGGAGCATTTTGTCATTGATGATAGAGAGCTCTGCTCGTAATGCTGACAACCTTGCTTCCTTAGGAACTTGTCCTAATCTTAAAGAAATGTTCTGTAAAGCCATCACAAATTCCGTTTCGCGTTTTGCGTAACTGACCTGTAAATTTCTGAGCAAATCGTTATAAGAAGCAGGCCCTGATCTTAGACTTTGGGAGGGGCTCCTCCTAAAGGAATCTTCCAACGCCAATTTATTCAAACTTAATGTTGTCTCTGCTTCTGAAGGGGCCAAGTAAGGACCGCTTTCTTCCATCTTCGAGAGATCAGGCAAAGAATGTGAATTAGCACTATAGACTTTTGTGTGTGCAATACCATCCTCCTTTGAAGTCTGAGATTTTCGTAAACTTTTCTTAGACCTTATAGTAGTGTTAATCTTCAAGTTATCTTCGACCGCTGAGTAATTGATACGTGGGGACTGAGCAGATAAAACCTCACGTCTGATTTCAATCGAAGTCTTGACATCCTCATCGTCTGTAGTGTAAAATTCAGACTCATCTGACAGCATGCTCTGAGTACTTTTCCTTGGTGTGCGAGGTACGGAGGCAGATCTTTGGATTTGCAACGAACCTTCGGGTGGGCTTTTCATTTCGTCATCTGACATAGAGGCAGGCTTCGAGGAAATCTGCCGGTTCTTCAATGTCAAGTTCTTTGTTAATGATTTTTGAAAGTTAGCAAGCTTGAAAACGAAAGACTTCTGTTGCCTTGCTTGAGACTTGATCAACGGCAAAACATATTCAGTTGAACTAGGTACCCCGAATGCCATACCCATTGCACCACAAAGCACCAATGCAGGTTGAAGGTTTTCCCGAAATTCTTCCTTCCTAGAAGTAGTTGATTCAGCGGTGAACATAACATCTTGCAAAGTGTTCACAAACCTCCTCACGATTTGAAACAGCACAGAATCCGGATCATTCCTCAATTCAAAAACGTAAGCCTGAATATTCCAAAAGACAATTAAACTAAAATGTGGATATTTTGAGCTATAGTCGATGAGGAAGTCCTCAAGAGCCATGGATTCGGTCTCATATGTGATCAAAAGTTGAAGAAACTGTGGGATGAAAAACTCGAGTTCATCATAAGAAAAGTCGTACAACTTCTTCACCAAAAGATGGTGTATGCCAATATTGTGACCTGATTTTTTCAATAGCTCAATGCATTGGAAAATGTCAAAACTGCTTGACCTTATACGGCCCAAGAGCTCTTTCAGATCCATCTAGGGTACGTGTATTGTTGTCAAGTAAATGCAACAACTTTTTTTTTGGTGACACTGAAAGTATTGCTTGTATACAGTACTTATACAGTACTACGTATTTAACGTCAAGGTATATTTATGGTTACGATTCTAAGCAAATTATTGATTAACAAATTGAAAGTTCATATAAATATTAGGAAGAGCTACCCCAATTATTCCTTCTTAGTGGTAAACACTTTCTCTCCTTTCTCGACCGGGAGGATAGGATAGACGCTCAAAATGTCTTTAGTCAACGTTTCCGGGTCAGCATCTAAATCGAAGTCTTTGTTGATCACAAATTCCAAATCTTTGACATTTGGTTCGTCATCGCGTACTTTTCTAAAAATGCGAGGTGCAAATTCCTCTCCAGTTTCTGCGCGCCTCTTTGCCATTGCACGCTGCTCATCTTCAACTTTAAATTTCTCTTCTGTAGCCAATGTGTGATCTCTTTTGCTCAAACCTTCAATAGTTGGTTTCCACAATTTTCTAGATTCGTACTCCCATTGTTCGTCTAAAGGTCTAACTTTTCCAGGGTGAAGACGAGCAGTAGAGGTGTCAAAGAGAACAGATTTTTTGTGTGTTCTCAAATCTTTGATCTCAATGACAGTATTCCATTTCCCAGAAATTTTAAACAACTCCTCGTGGGTCTTACTGTTTTTGATCACACCTTCAATAGCATCGTAAGTTCCACTAATGAAACCTTTTGTCTTGAACTCTATATCCGCTTCAAAACCAGTTTGAGGGCATTTGAAATACATGTGATCACCCAATTCCATCTTCAATTTTCCGACAATTATGCCTCTGCAGTAGATGTTAGGCTGGTTCATGATGTAAACTTCACTATTTCTTTCACCCAATGTGACGTGGCCCCATCCTTCCATCATTGCAGCAGAAGAGTTTCCCAAAAATTTGGAGTGAGGGGCAACAACACCATCGACTCTGATCTTCAGTTCTGGAACAAGATAAAAGTAAGACGATTTCGGAGGATGGTGGGAAGTTTGCTCAGAAACATAATAGGCTGTGTTATTTTCAGGGAGATTATCCCAATAACAAGTAAATATCTCCCCAAGAACAGGATTCAATGGCTTTTTAACGGCCTGGGGAGTGATGTGCCAACTAGCTAAGTACCATTTAAGAACCTTGACAAATCTTTCTAAGGGATCGTCTGTGGCGTTTGCTTGCAACAATAAATCGGGATTTTGGAAGAAATTCGTGATCCTTTCGAGCATTGACTTCTTCTCCAAGATAAATGTGGGCAAAGTGATCCTTGACAAATCGCAACCCGGTCTCAATTGCGAAATGATTCCAAATAGAATCGACTGCCCCTCGTTGTCTAATTCGTCAATATCATCGGTGTTAGCTGTTGCATCATAAGAAGCATCATGTTCAGTGACACTACCGTGAGTTTCACTCTCGCCATGTCCTTTAAGCTTCAATTTGTCAAGTTTAGATGTCAAGCCCATAGTTGCGGTAATAGTAGAGGAATAATTCTGAAACAAAAAAACTTATAGCAAACAATATCGAACATTGACGACAAGTCAATAAATTTAGTAGTGTACATAGATGCATTGACAGGTGCTACATTCATTGCCATCAAATGATTAGACATCGTTTCAATTCAAGAGATATGTCTTTCAATAATTTAACAATAGGTCTATCTGTACCGACCAAATTGTCCGGTGTCATCCGGGTAAATCTTCATAGGTTGGTGCAAAAATGAAGAACAAATTTATTCACATCGTGTGTTATAGAGGCCATACGCACGCAAATGAGTTCGCAATCTTACGGCGTTACCCCGCCAATATCATTAGCGAATCCTACACCGAAAGAAAATGAATTGAATGATTCCCTTATAAGAGCGCTTAAAGCTAAAGGCTCTTTTGAAAGTGAAGCGGCGACAAAGAAAAGAGTTGAGGTGTTGAACATTCTCCAAAAATTGACCGAGGAGTTTGTATACACAGTCTCCATAAGAAAAAACATGTCTGAAGGGATGGCTAGAGATGCTGGTGGTAAGATATTCACTTATGGCTCCTACCGCTTGGGTGTATACGGTCCTGGTTCCGATATTGATACGTTAGTGGTCGCACCAAAACATGTTTCCAGAGCTGATTTTTTTGAAGTGTTTCCCGATTTGCTAAGAAAAAGACCCGAGCTAGAAGAGATGGCCCCAGTACAGGATGCTTTTGTTCCTATCATCAAATTGGAATTCGGGGGTATTTCGATTGATTTGATTTTCTCCAGAATAGATATTCAACGCGTTCCAAAAGATTTACTTTTGGACGACAAAAATTACTTGAGAAACTTGGATGAAAAGGATTTGAGGTGCCTTAATGGAACTAGAGTAACAGATGAAATCTTGACCCTTGTTCCTAAACCTACTGTTTTCAGACATGCTTTGAGATGTATAAAAATGTGGGCACAAAAAAGGGCAATTTATGGAAATGTCTTTGGGTTCCCAGGTGGTGTTGCTTGGGCAATGTTAGTAGCGCGGATCTGCCAATTATATCCAAATGCTGTTAGTGCAGTAATTGTTGCTAAGTTCTTCCAGATTTATTCACAATGGAGTTGGCCTCAACCTGTGTTGTTGAAACAAATAGAAGATGGGCCTTTACAAGTTAGAGTATGGAATCCAAGACTTTATCCTCACGATCGTCAACACAAGATGCCCGTGATAACACCAGCTTATCCCTCGATGTGCGCAACCCACAATATTACATCATCTACACAGAAAGTCATTCTTGACGAATTTAAAAGGGGCCTTGAAATCATGAACGAAATCAGCGCAGGTACTAAAAGTTGGAACGATCTTCTTGAGAAGCATAATTTCTTTCATAGATACAAATTTTATTTATGTGTGGTGGCATCTACACAGTCCAACTACGATAACCATGTCGCATATAGCGGGATGGTAGAGTCTAAGATACGATTATTGGTTCAAAAATTGGAACTTGTTGACGGAGTTGAAATAGCTCATCCTTACGTTAAAACCTTCGACTCTGGATTCTTGTGTCGTGACGAATCAGAGGTTCAATCAGTGATTGCATCAGCAGGATCTGCAAAAAGTGACAAAGACACCAAAGATATTGTCAAGCTGGATGCTGAAAATAAGGAGGAATTAAGCAAAAATCATACGGAAGTGCATCTCACATCTTTTTACATTGGTCTCAAAGTTGACTTACAGAAAGGATCCGCAAAGAAATTGGATGTGCAATATCCTTGCTCTGAATTTTTCAACATCTGCAAAACTTGGCCTACCTTTGATCCCAATATGCATCAAATTCAAATCAAAAGTGTTAAACTTCATGACCTCCCCGATTGCGTATATGATGAAGGTGAACTGCGGCCTGTAAAAGCATCTAAAAGGAAGAGAGCTTCATCTTCTGACCCAACTCAAAAGCGACCGAAAAGTCTAGGACCCGGAGAAGTCGTGGAGTCTGTTTAAAGTGTTCTTACAATCGTAATTTAGTCAAACTTAGCTAATCTCAAATATTTACACACTTATACACTCAACACCACATGTTCCATAAACGTACAAAGAAGTTCTTTTGCAGCTCCAAACGCTTTTCCTCCTCAATTTCCTGTTTTAGCAAGTCCAAATCTATGTCCCTCCTTCCAGAAACCACATCAATGTCCTTGGTGCGGATGTAGAGACTCCAGTTACGGGTGTAAATCTTGTGGCCGAGGTAGAAGACCAAAATCACCACGGAACCAAGGTAGTTTTGGAAAAAGTTGGTGGCATTGGCTTTTCCTTTGCTGTGCATAGGGAACAAAGCCACCCAGAACTGCACACCGAGCACCAACAAAAGGAAACCCATCGAGTAGAAAGAACCCCACACACCAGTGACCGAGGTGAATGCAAGCTGGTCAAGGGTATTACCATTGTGCTTCCATGCCATACGGAAGCGCACATGGCAAAGCGAGATGTTGAACCACGAAAAAATGGTTGCAAGACCAGAAACGGAAAGAAGCCATGCAAAAACATTGTTAACGTCCTTATATGCCGAAAGGAAGCAGAGCAAGCCAAAGAATGCAGAAACCGCAAGGCCTCCAAGTGGACGACCCTTACGATCAACATATGCCAAGATGGGGGGTGCAAGACCCTGCATGCCCAAGGACTGGATGGTACGAGAGCACCCGTAGATGGCGGAGTTACCAACAGAAATGACGGAAATCAAGATGACAGCATTGAATACCGAGGGAAGACCTCTGATACTTCCGTTCTTGATGGCAATCACAAACGGCGATGCGGAAGCGTCTGTCGATCCGGATCCGAGAAGCTCAGGCGAGTTGTAGGGAACCAAAAGCCCAATGAAAGTGAGGGACAAGAAGTAGAACAAAAAGATTCTCCAAAAAACCTGTCTGACAGCTTTAGGAAGAACCTTGCGTGGGTTTCCCACTTCTGCCGATGCCAAACCAACCATTTCACTACCAGCAAGAGAGTATGATGCCGTCACGAAAGTGGTTGCAACACCTTTGAAGCCATTGGCGAAAGCACCCGGATTCCTCCAGTATTTGCCTCCAACAAATTCGTGAGTGGGACCACCACCACAAACCAAAACCACACCAAGAATGATGAACCCCACAATGGCAATCACCTTAAAAATTGTAAGGTAAAATTCAGCCTCACCATAGCCCTTCACATCCATGAAATTAATCGACACTATCAACACATAGAATATACTCACCCATGCTACTGGGTTGATTTCCAGGTTCCAGTACTTGATACACATTGCAGCTGCAACAAGCTCTAATGGCATCACAATAAGCCACATCACAGCATAGTTCCAACCGACTGCAAATCCCCATGATGGGTCGACGAAACGAGTAGCATATGTGGAAAACGCACCGTTGACAGGGAAGGCAACACATAGTTCACCCAAGGCGTGAACTGTGCAAAAAACCATCGTTCCAACCAAACCCCACGCTATGATCAAAGCAGCAGGGCCACCACTCAGCAAGGCACCACCAGAACCAATAAGAAGACCCGTCCCAACTGAGCCTCCCAATGCTATCATCTGGATGTGTCTATTTGAGAGTTTTTTATGAAGGGTTGAGGTGGCAATCTGACCCTTTCCATGTTCTATGTCATTCAGACTAAAAGAGTCATCTTCTGGGCTTTCCGTTATTGTTTCTGCGGGCTTGAAAGAATCTTTGAAGCGGGACCAACGGTCATTTGCCGGTACTGTGTATCCAGACTCTCGACTGGAGTCGTATTTCTCTGAGCTGTTACTTTCTGCCAGAGACATATTTGTCGAAGTGTTTGGTGACTAACTGATTTTTGTGTAGCTGCAAATTTTGCAGACGTGGGGCATTTTGAATGGGACCATGGCAGAAACGGATCGTGAAGAGCCCCATAATATTCGCGGGAAAGGGTCAGTTTGGGAAGTTTCAAGGGATGGCTGAACAGCCCGTGTTTCTCTGGCACCTTAGCCTTCCGTAACCAGACCTACCGCACTATTATGGTATGCCATAGGGCATCAAAAAGAAATTGGGTCGTGCACGCGCCAAACCGGCTACTGGTGCCAAGGTTGTTTGGTAGTTGGGGTTATAGCGATGAAGGTGTGAGTACTGGATGGATGGTGTGGAAGGCGATGGCTGCAAAACGGTTGCAGCAACTGCCATATTGGGGTGATAAAATAAGCCCCAGAGCCGCGCCTTCTGTATGTGCGGAAACCGTCGGTTAACTTCGGTTAATGGAGGATTTTTTTTGGCCTGAGCCTCACGGGTACCGAGGTCGGAACGAGCGAACGAACGAACGAACGAACGAACGAACGAACGAACGAACGAGCGAAGCGAGTAAAGTGAGTGAGTGAGTGAGTGAGTGAGTGGTGAGTGAGTGAGTGAGTGAGTGAGTAAAGTGAGTAAAGTGAGTAAAGTGAGTAAAGTGAGTGAGTGAGTGAGTGAGTGAGTGAGTGAGTAAAGTGAGTAAAGTGAGTAAAGTGAGTAAAGTGAGTGAGTGAGTGAGTGAGTGAGTGAGTGAAGTGAGTGAGTGAGTGAGTGAGTGAATATTACGAGACTACTGAACGAGTGAGCGAACGTCATATCACATCATGACACTAGGATAGTAGCGGATATGTAAAAGAGCAGCCGGTATTGAAGAATACGAAAAGGATTCAAGAAAAGGATTTAAGAGAAATCAATAAAAAGCATTCAATAAGAAACACAATAGAAAGCTTTCAATATGAGCATTCAATAAGAGCATTCAATAAGAAAGTTCCATAAGAACATGCGTTACTATATTCGAGATGATTCTTTAGGATTAAATAATATTGAATAAATGATGATGTTCATTAGGAATTGGAGAAAGAAGAACAAGTATTTTTAGGGACGGTCGGCTCTTCAGGATGAATAGAAACTCCGATTATGATTCTCCAGAAAGAACCACAACTTTAATGCCTTAGGAGGAATATCACCGATCTCTAGAAAGAATTTTTGATTGCTATATCACCGATTCTCCTGAAAGATTATTACCGATTTGCAGAAAGAGTATGATGAAATCGCAGAAAGAGCAAGAATTGTTTCTACATAAAGAATATATTATTCTAAAGTGTACTGTAGAACAAACTAGTTTGCACTCCAGTATGGCTCCAGAATGAATAGACTTTAGAATGACTCCAGAATGACTCCAGAATGACTCCAGAATGACTCCAGAATGACTCCAGAATGACTCCAGAATGACTCCAGAATGACTCCAGAATGAACAGAATTTATCCAAAATGAACTTCAAATCTCTCTACTCTCCAGAAATTCCCCTCCACCCCTGCACTCCAGATTTCATATAAACTCCACATATTCAACAACCTGGTCCAAACCCTTCCTCCACCCATGTTAGCTTAAAACACTCCTCCTCGCAAAACTTCTGCAACCTCGAGTACACTCCTCATCTAGAACTCTTTTAATGTCCGCTCCCTCCCTCACCTGCCACTAGAAAAACTAAATCTTGTCCAACTATCTGCGAAGTCGTTGTTCCACTTGGGTACCAGAACGTCAGCTTTTCAAGAGTCTCACCACTCCGACACCGGCTTCGCCATGGCGTGATGCAGCTAATTAGTAATAGCCCTTTGATCAGTCACGTGATTATACTATTCAGTTTTGCGATATACTCTGCCAGTTAGAACCCGACTTCTGCCACACGGCAGAGGGATTTTTGAGCATGTGAACCGGATGAGTGAGCGAAGTGGGTGAGTGAGTTTAACAAGTGAAAAGGGGGAATGAATGAGAAATAATAAGTAAAACACCTGAACGAGCGAGTGAATGAGGAAGTTCTAATAAACAGAACATTGAAGTGAGTGAGTATATGCCAGACATTAAACGAGCGCCTAAGTAACTCCTATAAATAAGACATATAACAGTGTATGTGCACATGATCAATTGGATTGCTTTTTGTACATGATCAATTGGACTCTTTTTGATTTGGACTGCTTTTGATTTGGACTGTGTTTTTGTCATCAATTGACTTTTGTGCGCATAAATACCAATTAACTCTTTTGTGCAATACCAATGATTATATGCACAAGAACTTTCAATAAATAAACCTTCCATCCAGTCTAAGACACCCTAAAAAGTGGTTTTTATATACATGATGATCCCTTTACGGTTCTTGTTCAGTTAAATGATCAAATCCATTTGACTTTTCCAATATCATTCTCATTCGTCCCCTCCTACCAATCCAAACGGCTGTGAGAATTCCGGATTTCAGTACATTTCCGTGAATCATAACCCAACTCAAAACCACCCTGAAACATTCCCCATCAGCCCTGTGTTGCTTGGCAGCGCAACGTGACGGCCTGTGCCTCCACCCAACTCCAATCAGCTCTCCTGCGTACTGTATCTAAAAGCCCCGGTCACGGCGCTTTTTCTCAGCGATTTGTAATCTGCAGGAGTAAAGAAATTTAATTCACGATGAACTCAGAGAACATATTCACACCAGCTGGAGAGCCTTGTATACCCCCTATAAGTGGGTTTGCTGGCGTAGATATATTGAAAGGCGAGTCTTTTGATACCTTCTCCGCACAATATGAGAACAATCCCGAACATTACCAGCAATTTGAGGAGCATTTAAAGCGAAACGACTCATACATCCCCACAAACCCCCAACATTTAAACTACCAAACATTTGGACAGGCTCAGTTTGGTGCTGCTCCATATGTACCGAGCTCAGTTTCACCTTTGCCGCCTTTCAATATGTCTGTCCAGTCTCCAGAATCCACGAGCACGCTCAGCAATGAAGACACTGTGAAAAGAGGTGGGTCGAAAAAGACTACGAGAGTCACAAATGACCCGTCATTTGGCAAGAAAGATGATAATGAGCTCACAGAGGAGGAGTTCCAGAAAAGAAAGAAGGCACAGAACAGAAACGCACAGCGTGCCTTCCGTGAACGTAAGGAAACAAAATTGAAGGAGCTCGAGGCCAAGTTGCTTCAGTCTGAGATTGATAGACAGAAGTTGATGGAGCAGTTGGACCACATTCGCCGACAGAACATCACGATTCTGGCGGAAAACGAGGCTTTGAAGGGGAGTCATGTGGGTGTATCTCTGCATGTTCCACAGGCTCCTATAGTTAGCGGACGATTCCAATTTCCCAGTTCAGAAGATGATTTCATCAATGACATGGTGGGTGGGACCAATCACAAGGTACAGCCTGCGTACATGAATAAAGTGTATGACTCGCCCGATCACCCGGGCTCGAGGACTTTGGGGATTGGTGCATTGTGGGACTATTTACAGATCAAGGCAGAGGAGATGGGTTTGGACGATGGGGCCATGGACATTCAGATGATAATGCAGCGTTTGCGTGGAAGTGAGCGTTGTCATGGATTTGGGCCAGCATACCCGTTGGAGTTGGTGGACAAGGTTATTTCCGAGTGCTGTGTATTTGAGGGTGTTTGATGGGAGGGATTGGTATATCAAAATAGATTACGTTACTTGTGGGTGTGGCTGGAGTATTCAGTTGAGGATTACTAGATGTAGCTGAATTCTTCAGTTGATGATTACTAGATGTAGCTGGAGTATTCAGGTGATGATTACTAGATGTAGCTGAATTCTTCAGTTGATGATTACTAGATGTAGCTAGAATGTCCAGTTGACGATTACTAGATGCTGGAGTCTTCAGTTCGTTCGTTCGGTCGTTCAGTATCAGCTGTTCTTACTAAGTTAACTCCCTCACTCACTCACTTCACTCGCTTTGCTCGTTCAGTTCGTTCGATTACTTGGGATGGCTGTTTTCAATCCAATAGATTACTTGGATGATTTAGTTTTTTTGCACTGCGAACTTCGGGCTTCCTGCAAATAAGATTTAGTTTTGCCGAATATCGTTGTGCGGATTAAATTACCAGCTGATACTTTGGGTGGCCTGATCCGCGTAGCGGGTAAAACTGAACGGCATCAAGAGGGTGTGGGAAGTGACGAATGAGCGAGCGAAGCGAGTGAGTGAGTGAAGTTATATTATTTACAATTCACACCTTTAATCAATATGCAGGTGTTTGAGATCTGTGATTGAATATATGAAAAACGAAGTTGATGACAACACTAGGTTTGTCAGAATAGGTTGGTGAAGACTATGGGTTAGAATAGGTTGGTCAAAACTAGGCAAGTCAAAACTAGGCAAGTCAAAACTAGGCAAGTCAAAACTAGGCAAGTCAAAACTAGAGCCAAAATTAGGTAAAAAAATAGGTAATTCAAAACTATAGTCGAAACTAGGTATTCAAACCATACGTGTATTTGTCTCTAGGTCGATTGAAGAAACATTCGTATATTACGGATTACCCCATGGCTAATAATCACCCGGTCGTCAGCGGGGTAGATATGTTCGCTAGTTCCGATAAATACTAATTTTCAATACTCTTAAGTTGCCCAAATTGTCAGAGAATAGCTTGTATGTTACTTGTTCATTCAGATAGGATATCTAAGGCATATTTATAGCTGGACAGACACGTGGGCTATGAGGGGTCTAGGGACCCCTCACAAGTCATGCCTGGACTTATAGGGCCATTGAGCCAGCGACTGTTAGTAGAGGGTGTAGAATAGGCTTATATGCAGTCCTTGTACTTACAGTACCTTACAGGGTCCAATATTCTATATAATATAAGTTCACTCGTTCTCCTCCAGTTAGCTGTATATGATATCAGTTCTCAGTCAGTCAGTTGGTCAGTCAGTTAGTCACTCACTTACTCACTCACTCACCCACTCACTCACCCACTCACTCACCCACTCACTCACTCACTCACTCACTCGTTTGTTCGCCTTTTGCGCAGATTAGACTCCTACGATCCTTCTGGATTTTCGATGCACCAATAATCTGAAATGAATACAAAGCCACATCAGTTTGACATGCTAACTATTCAAACCTTAGTCAGTGCACTCACAGCACATGGTGTAACATTGATTGAAGGTTGCTTTAGAAAAATGCTCAGGCACTGAATATTAATATATGTTGATAGGGTTTAGTTAGTTTGTTTGCGCATTCATTTCGGTATCAGACTCCATGTTTTCAGTCATTCAGATATTTCATAAATGTTTTCCACAGGTATCAGACTCCGTGTTTTTCACCATTCAAGTAGTTAATCCATGTTTTTTCACCATTCGGTATTTAATCCATGTTTTTTCACTCATTCAGGTATCTACACTCTGTTTTCTTTCGCTCACTCAGGTACCTCACTTCATGTTAGTTCGCTCACTCAAGTACTTCACTTCATGTTAGTTCACTTCATGTTAGTTCACCCCATGTTAGTTCACACACTCACTCACTTCTCTCGCTTCGCTCGTTCAGTTCGTTCGCTCGTTCAGTTCGTTCGCTCGTTCAGTTCGTTCGCTCGTTCGTTCTTTCCTTCATATCTATTCCATCTCTATATCTACTCCATCTCTATATCTATTCCATCTCTACATCTATTGATCTCTTTTATCTCAATTTAATTTTCTTCACCCGTACCTTTCCATCCAACTCCCACCTCACCCTCCTCTCAGCTCTATATGTACACTATCATATGTAAAATTTTTCATTGCATTCAGCCGCACTCGTAACTCAACTCAATAAAGTATCTGCACATTTACGGATTCTAAATATATCTCTGAAAAGAACAAACTCGGATTGTTCCGGTCCATATATCCGACTCTGTGGAATCAACCACAGCTATCGAGTCTAGCTCATAGCCCCTAATTTCAACACTCCTGTACAACTCCCATAATTGCGCTTTGCATTTGTGCAAAGATGGAAAAAAAAATCCATGTTGTGCCTTACCACACCAACGAGTCTAGACCCGCCACCATGACCCCAAAGTCGCTCTTGAAACTTCTCCCCACCCTTCGGTAATTCTCCAATCTTAATTGGTGGCTTTGTAAATGGTACAATAATCAAACAATAGATGGAATATCATTCATGCATAGCAGGTGGATGCAAATTTTCCCACACAATATAACGAGCAGTACAATATCAAACCATCCCACTCCATCCCCATCAAACTACCCAATATACACCCTTGTTCTCTACTCCTATTCTCGCTACTCCTGTTCACGTCAACTCCTTCCCTCTACTTTATAATTTTGAGCACTGCCTTATCCGCCCTCACGCACAACGTCTATTTTTCGCAGCTACTTTTTACCAATATTTTTGTACATTCTTGTATTACATTCTTTGTCTAATTTCAGCCCTATGATCAAGGGGATCATTTAGATAGACTAAATCTCTATCCCTTTTTACAATGTCTATACTTATGCCCACACTTGCAAGTGCTCGTAGAAATCAACCCTCTTGTCACCATCAGCATTACGAGCAACCTGGTTTCTGAGATCATCCACCATTTGCGGGTGTCCACACGCTACCACAGCAATAGAGTTTCCTGGACACTCCTCGATCTCAGTAGCAACAAGGTTGTCCATCAGCGGCCTGCCGTGGTGGAATGTGATGTGGTTCAAGTTCCTCTTGACTCTAGAAACCACAGAAGTCACCTCAGAGCCCGATTCCTTGTCGTAGTCGGTAACACCAACATGAACCTGCTTCTCTTGGTCCTTCTCTATGGAACCCTCATCACTAGTGTTTTCATTCAATTCTGTGATGAAACCTGTGCATTTGAGCTCAGGTCTGGTAACATAAATCTCACACTCGACTCTAGTATCCTTCAACGCAGTCAACTCCTCAAAGAAAATGTTGACATAATTGTAGTCGCGGATAACCCAGATCAACTTGACCTTTTGCTGCATATCTGGTCTTGCTCCCAAATGGAACGCTTCTGAAAACATACCCGGAATACCATTTCCTCCAGCAACAAACACGGCACTGTGGTAGTGCTTGACATTGCAAGACTCCAAACCACCACCGTAAGGCCCCTCCACCGTAACACGAATCTTCATAGACTGATCAGGGTAGGAGGCCAATTGCTTATAAAAGTCTTTAGTTATACCTTCCTTCACCTTCATATAGAAATTAATCGAGTCTGGCAACTCGAGGTATGAAAATGGATGAGACTGGAAGAAACGTGTCATGTGCATGAAGTACACATACGCAAATCCACCGTTCGTGGGACGCCATCTCCTGGTTTTAGGAATCTTAATCTTGATAGTGTCGTTATTGATCAACTGGAGGTCCACTTTAGGGAAGCCAAACCAGAACAATCTTCCAAGTCTAACAGCCCTATCGAAAACCCAAATAGCAGTGGAAAGGTAGAGGAACCAAACGTATCCCAACTCATCAACGTGTCTCCAGGCTCCAAGAGTGAACAAAGCAGCCAAGATGATGTGCCCAATTAAAAAGATTTCGTACCACCTACGTCTCAAAACAACCATTGACTGCACGAAAAGAAGACCTCCAGCAGTCGTTCCAAGAACACCGTAGATGAGGTATTCGGCCTTCATTCTTTGAAGATATCTGCCGCCAAAAAGGTACGAGTAGCAAACTGAGTGGATTATAAGCATCACAATGAACATACGCGAGATCCACTTGTGGATCATGATGAAGGTTGCAAAATTCATACCGGTGAGCCACTGTAAAAAGTTGTTTCTTCCGGCAAACAAAATAAGCATTGGAATGTTGAGCGTTGCGATGATACCAGTGCGCACAGCCAAGTAACGACCAATTGCGCGGCTCCTGGTCTTAAAAATAGGGTCGTTGTCAATGAATTTGATTTCTGATCCCATGAACGCAATACAAACAAACAAGAATCCCACCAATATCAACGTCTCCAAGCGTGATGGCATCAAAATCTGGAAGAAACTACCAAGACGACCCTTGCTGCGCAATAAGTCTTGCTTTTCCTTACCAAAAGCTGCAGGTATAGTAATGTGCTTCTTGATCTTGTTCACATATCTGTTGCCCTTAGTGCGGACGAAAACCGAAGGAAAGAAAAATTTGAGCCAGTTGTTCAAGGCATAGCCCAACAAAACCAACATCCAGTATCCAATAATCCCAATTGCATAGTAAACGGAATTGTTGTAGTTTCCTAAAAACAATTGGTAAGCATCAGCATACAAAATCGTCTTTTCACGATTCAACATCACAGGTTTGGTTATGATGCCACTCTCGTTGTATTTGCTCATTTCGGTCACCAGTATAGCACTCTTGTCAAAGAACTCCATGGCCTTGTCCCAGTCGCTCCGGGTAACCGTGGTGTTGTACTGCTTATCACACATGTTGAGGAAGTAATCGATGGTTTCGGTATTGTTTCTGTTCTTGATTTGCAAACACCCACCCATGGTGGCCATTGCATTCATGTTCTTGCAAAAGCATGCGTAAGCTGATCCACCACGGGCTCTTTTGCTCTTACCTCCTCTGCTTTTACTTGCGGGACAAAAGTTAGCTGTTGACGTGATCTCAGTTCTGCAAGCATAGAAGTTGATTTGACCCTGGGAGCTAGCCTTGTAGGGTGCACCAGACTCAGCCGAGATACCAACCAAGAAGGTTGTCAAGAATATCAAGAAAGAGAATCTCATGTGTGCTTGGATAGAAATGAAGAAAATTTGCAGCTATTTAAATTTCCGATGAGAAAAAGATCCAAGTAAAACCTGCCAATGGGGCGTTCGCCTTAGTTTGAAACCTGCATCAATTTACAAAAACATGCTCCGGAATGTTTAACGACTGCCTATGGCCGATTGGTGCAACGGTTCGCTAGCATAAGAGCAGAATTACAATGGAACTGCATACAATCTCAGTTTTTGTTTCTTTTTCAATGTGCGTTTAATGCATATTGCACCACCAGGCGTGTAATATTTGTTTCACAAACCCAATACGGTATTTATGGTACCGGGCTCGACACCCTTTTCAGCCAATCACACCTGTTCAAGGGCCTTGTGGTTGATTAGATGGATCAGATAACCAATGACACTCTCTTTGTGACATAAATGCATAGCCCCCTTAGAGGCATTGTGAGGCACTGTTATTACATGCGGCACTAGGAGTTAGTAGCGAGGGTGGCTTGAGTCTCTCATATTCTTCACTTACGTCCACCGCTCTGTGTATCATTGACCTCTTCTCCAGTGAGGCTTGGAAGAAAAATTTGTGACACATTTGGCTTGATGTACCAAGCCGATTCGGGGCTAAAAGTCAAGATGCAGGCGTGGCACCAAAATCCACTTAATGCAAAATGTTGTACAAAACCTTATTAAACCCAGGGATGTAAGGGACGAAGTCTTGAAATGGAAATCAGCTGGATAGCGAACACAAAAAAGAAGCCGTTGGCAAAAGCCCCAGTCATAATTTGTTAGATTTTACCAATTGGGCAACATCAAAGTTTGCTGGCAACCTTAACTGTGGTTGAAACACTAATACGTGGTCCTTAAACAGCCATTTGTGCGTTAATCCGAGTCTACTTTATTTCATAGCATGTGAAATCTTTGACCCGTGGTTAACCGATCCAATCAGTGAGTTGCAAATGGTTCACCTGGCTTTTTAGGTGTGTTACTGTTTCCCAGATTTGTTACTGGCTTGTGTAAAATTACTATTGTCAATTAAGTTTGAAAAGAACTTCGTTGATCTTTCAGATAAAGTTGCTAAGCCCTTTTCCCGTAGCTGCCAGGCTAACGTATGTCGGGAAAGCTGGAGGGCATTCTCAAAGCTCATACGAGTACATGCTCCTACGGCTAAAGATACTTTTCGACATTCGATGGGGGGGTGTACATGTACATATTCTACAAACTTTTTTTTGAATGTTTAGGACTTTGATTGTGTGTATCTATAGATGTTATTAACCAATGTGGCATGATTTTGTTTGATGTCATTTCTTTACATTGTTTGATGTATTGATTCATTTCGTTACAAGGTTAAACTTTAAACTGTTGCATACACTGGAACTACCACAATGGCACTAATTAAGTACTTTTGTGTGGCATTTACGAAACAAGTGAAAAAAAAAGGAATGGATCTTTCCTATTGTTTGGGCTTGAATTACGAATGGCGATAGTTACGAATAATTGCTGGGATGCCAGGAGCATATTTCCGATTCCTCGGTACAGTATTCCAGAGTGGTAGGAAATGGCATTTACGAGGTTGACTATATTGTGTAAAGGGAATAGGCGACTGCAGCGAACGAACTTCACGAGCAAAGCGAGTGAAGTTAGTGAGTGAGTGAACAAACATTATTTAAAGAGTTCACTGAATGAGCGAACGAACTTTTTGCGGCATGATTCGTATACAAGGAGCGAACGAACTTACGAGCGAACTTACGAGCGAACTTAACGAGCGAACGAACTTACGAGCGAACTTACGAACGAACTTAACGAGCGAAGCGAGTTAAGTGAGTGAGTGAGTGAGTGAACAAAGAATATGTGAGCGACTGAGTGAGTGAACAAAGAATATGTGAGCGACTGAGTGAGTGAACAAAGAATATGTGAGCGACTGAGTGAGTGAACAAAGAATATGTGAGTGACTGAGTGAGTGAACAAAGAATATGTGAGTGACTGAGTGAGTGAACAAAGAATATGTGAGTGACTGAGTGAGTGAACAAAGAATATGTGAGTGACTGAGTGACTGAGTGACTGAGTGACTGAGTGACTGAGTGAGTAAGGGGCCCAAGTAATTGAACCAAGGATTATTTTGGGTGAGGGCGGAGAATACTGGAGGACTTGAATTGTTAACTGATGCTGAAGAAAATTGGGCTCTTGGTTGTGACGGAGGATTACGTAACTGAGGAGCGTGGCATCTTGAAGAAGTTAATTGTTACGGTTTTTTTTGACTGAGGAGTGATTTTTATTATGCCAGGGTAGTTGTTATTTGGATGATGATCACTGACTGGGGAGTAGTTTTTTCAGAGAAGCATTTGATGGTGATTATAGACTGAGGGTCAGGAGACTTCTTTGACTGAGGATCCATTGATGATCATTTTAAATTTTTCAATGAGTCTCTGAGCACCGAGTGGACTCGATCGAAATAAAAGCCAACATACGCTCAAGTAGTCCTCTTCATTACAAGTATTGTTCTCAAACTTCAATTCTACCACTATATCAGTATTAGATTGTAGACTTGAATACCTGATCAATTATTTAATATCTGAATATATCGCACTCGATTAGATTTGATTCTTTCTTCAACTTAATCGTAATTCTGTTAGCTCAATCGTATTGGCTCCTTTACTTTAATCCTAATTGCTTCTAATGAATTCCAACTTTTCAACTTAATTTCAATTCTTCCCACCGTTATCGTAATTCCTTGAACTTAATTTGATTCTTCCTTCATCTTTATCGCAATTCTCTCTTGAACCTAATCCAATTCTTCCTTCAACTTAATCCTAATTCTATCAACTTAATTTACTCCTCCTTCATCTTATTCATTATCCTCTCTACTTAATTGAACCCTCCTTCACCTTAACCCAATTCCTCACTCACCTTAATCCAATTCCTCCCTCTCTTTAATCCAATTGCCAACCCTAAATTTCTCCCTTTCTTGTAAGACCTTTTTTACTGACCACACAAACCCATCACAAACCCCAACACTATCTTGTACTACACAAACTATACCCACTACTCTAACCACCATATACCTCTACTCACTAACACAGATCTCACCCTTCATAATCAAATCGCTCCTACATCCACACTTACCCTAGT